>CAJQZJ010000314.1:1035803-1049445 GCA_907164525.1 Lophiomys imhausi | reverse complement strand
TCCTTTTCTTTCTCTCCACCCATCCAACTCCACCTCTTCCTTTTCTTCCTCTCCACCCATCCAACTCCACCTCTTCCTTTTCTTTCTCTTTAGAAAACAATTAGGCAAACAACAAAAGCAAAGAAACCAGGATAAAAAAGAAAAAAAGAAAGAACAAGGAACAAACATACAAGAAAAACCCATAAAAGCATGAAATTGCAAACTGTGATATACAGTCAAAAGACCAGTACAGGAAAAAACAAAACAGAAAACAAAAAAAGCAAGCAAGGTGATATGAGACAAAAAGTTTACAAAAATACCACTGAATTCATTTTGCATGGGCCATCTACTGCTGGGCATGGATACCTACCCTTGACTGTGTCTAATCTACCAAAGGAGACACCATTAAAGAAAATTAATTTATTTTGCAAACATGTATCAATTGGACATAGCTTCTTGGTAAGGGATGAGAGTTTATGCCCACTTCCTCCTCTCAGCACTGGGATCCCATCTGGCTTGAACCTGTGCAGGACTGTACACTCTCCCACAGTCTCTGTGGCTTCATATGTTTAAGCTTGGCATGATAATAGCACAGGCCTGAAATCCCAGCGTTCTGGAAGATGAGGATCTCACATCTGAGAGTGATGTAGGATATATAGTGAGACCCTGTTTTAACAAACAATAAAAAGGAATTAGTAATTGACGTTGCACAGTTTGGAAGATGCTACAACCACTCCAACCTTTTGTTTTCTGGCTGCTGGGCTGAGTGGAGCCCTCCCTGCCACATTGAGTTGCAGAGCGAGCATGAGGAGACAGGAATGACTGTTTTCTCCTCCTTAGAATGCCATGTAAGCTTCAGACTAGAGGTTTTTTTTTTTAAGTCACAAGCTTGAAATTTAATTCCTGCACAGAAATATTTTTACAACAGAAATAATTCTCCTTTCTCCAGATCTTTCACAAATATTTACTTGTCTTTGTACAAATTTGTGGATCAATTCTCTTCTGATGGTTCTTTAGAAATAAGATCTGAAAGGCAGAGTTGTAGGGGGTGGTAATACAAGCAGAAGACACAGAATAGGTGATGAACATTTTGTATTTTTTAAAAATTCATATTCAGGACTATTTAGTTGCATGCAGCCTATTTGTAATTTGTATTTTTAATTGTTTAACCAACAATCAAAAACTCCTCCTGACTAAACACACAAAAACAGTTTCAATGCATCATACAAAAAGAGGCCAATGTCTTCACTAACAAAGAAGCAGCAAACAGTGAGATCGTGATATTCTCAAGCAAAGGACCTAACACTTGAACTTACACAAGAGGGTCTGTTATTCTACACAGTGTATTCAAAGTGTATTTGTTTATATCAAAACTTGTTTTTGTTGTTGTTGTTGTTTGTTTGTTTTTAACCTGTCTATCTTAGTTAGAGATGAGAGCCAATGTCCACTTCCTTGTCTCGGCACTGGAACCCAACCTAGCTTAAAGTTGTGCAAGCCCGTGCGTGCTACCATGGTCTCTTTGAGTGCATATGTTCAAGTGTGGCATGGTGGTACATGGGTATGTGGGTGTGTGAGTGATAGTGTGACGTCAACAATGTCAGGCACCTTCCTCAATCACTCCCCATTTCATTTTTTTTCAGACAGTCTCTCTCTGAACTTGAAGCTTGTCAGTTTATTTAGAGTAACCTGTGGGAAAAGTCCCAGGAATCTTACTACCTCTGTTTCTCCAAATTGGCTTTTGGGTTTGAGCTAAGGGGCCTGTCCCTTTACCAATTTTGACATATCTCCAGCTCCAAGACTCTCCCTCCAAACTTGGATGTATCTTCCTGATATTTTCTGAGTGGTGTTTATCTCCAAATATCTCAGAATTAAAAAGTACTATTTCTAACATTCTAAACATGTGGAATCTACAGATAGTAGTAATGAAATGTCTCTCGAGAAAACTTCTAATTTTTGTACCTCAGGTTTATAATACCATATGAGAGAAAAATACAATGGTTGCTTATATATCCTGAAGTTATTGGAATGGCAAAAAAAAATGGAAAAGTGTTCCAAATAGTATATAAATATTAGGCATTTTGCCTTCAGATTGGGTAACTAAAACCCTGAGTGCCTATTAAAATATGAGTGCTTGTTGTAATCTGATCATTTATAGTGATGTATTTATTAAGTAGTTGATAGGACTCTTCAGGGAACATACATCATCTCAATTTTCAATTGTGAAAAGAAGGGGCACAAACCTTATTTGTTCAGTATTATTATATATTGTTAGGAGCAAAGCTAGCAAATATATACTCAACCTTCCTGGGCTCCACATCTCCATTTCCCTCATTGTTTCATGTATAAATTGTCATAAGTTTAATGTTGGGAACTTAAAATAGAAGTCTGTAATAGTTCATATTAAGCATTATTAATGTGACTGAGAGTAAGTTATTAATGTTAAACAGAAGATTTTAATAAATCAGCAAATTTGTGTGATATGACTTGCTACAAGAATCCATGAGAATAAACACACACACTAACACGTAATCTCTTCTCATTAAAATGTTAATTTAGTAATATTGATTATATAATATTTATCATTCTGCTACTCTTTGTACTTTCTCTGTATTGGTAGCATTGGCTATCTCATACTTTGAGCCAACCAAGTTTAAGAGACAAAAACAAAAATATGAGTAAGAATATCTCAGAGAGTGATAATTGCTTTTCAGAAAGTAAAACAGGTTACTCTAAATAAACTGACAAGCTTCAAGTTCAGAGAGAGACTGTCTGAAAAAAATGAAATGGGGAGTGATTGAGGAAGGTGCCTGACATTGTTGACGTCACACTATTCAAAGAATATGTCTTGATAAAGGAAGGAAATTTCAACTTTATTATGAGAAGGTAAAATGACAGATACAGGTAGAGAGGCGGGATGCTCAGTACAAATGCCAAGTTCTTAAGTGTAGTCACCTGCACTGGACACGTCTGTAGTCTTGGGTATTTGAATATTTAGCTCCTGGTTGGTGCTGATTGGGGAGGCTGCAGATGTGTGTCCTTGTTGGAAGAGGTGTGCCACTAGAAGAGAACTTGGAGAGCGTAAAGACCCAGGTTCACTTAGGTCTGCTTTCTCTGCTTCCTGCTTGTCAAACAAGATGTAAGCTCCCAGTTCCCAGCTCCAACTGCATTGTTACCACACTCTATTCAAGGAATCTTCTCCTTTTGGAAGAATGAGACCAAATAAATTCTCTTCTTTACGTTGCCTTGGTCATAGTGTCTTATCATAGTAATAGAATAGCACCACACAAGGTCCTAGTGAAAATCAGAGGGGAATTCAGCAGCTGCATAGCAACTGAGCAGAAAACATGTAGCTTAGTAGAGACATGGTAACAAATTTGTAGTTTTATCAGGGTTATAGGAACAGTTTGAAGGGCAATCTTATTTATGTGTTTAAAATATTGTTCTGGCCCGCATGTGTAGAATTAATTGTATGTGAGGCAATATTAGAACCAAGACACCAGTGCAAAGATTAACCACAGTGGAACATGGAAGAGTGATCTTAACCAACAAGAGTGCTGGCCAAAGGGCTGGTAAGGAGGTAACAGATAGACTATTTTCTATTATATGGTAGTACAAGTGTGAACAGTGTTCCTGGGCAAGTAATAAAGTATCTGGATGCTTGGGAGGTAGATGCAAGAGGATCAAGTTCAAGCCATCATCCATGGCTGACCAGTGAGCCCCAGGACAGTCTGAATACATGAGTACTTGTCTCAGAAAAACAGCATTTGCCAAAGGGTAATAATCTCTTCATCTCATTTAGAACACTCCAAATCCTCCATACATGTTCAACACACACCAACATACAGGTTTAGTTTTAAAACACAAATGTGTTTCATAAAAAGCATCATTTAAGAACCGAAGCCCATGTGCTGAGCCCATTATATTATCGAAGGCAATTTTTTTCAGGCTTTGAGAGGCAAACACATTGATGTGCTTGGGAGTTTTCAGTTGGTTGCTTTTCAATAAAGGCTGTGTAGACTGATGTTTTTGTTTTTCATTTACTGCTTAAAATTTATACAATTTCAGTATCATCCCTGATATGGCAGTAAAAGGTAAAATACAATAATAGAGAGCTCAGTAATTTGGCTTTTAAATGGCTTTGTGTATTTATATTCTATGTAGGATATGTAACAGATTGTGCTAACAGAATCAGTTATAATCAAATTGCAACCATACAAATATAGCAGATACCATGAAACAGCTCCCTTCTGCTGACTGAGAGTGGGAGTGCCTTCACTATATTTTCTCTGTAACAGCATATCGGCCTCAACACCTTGGTGGCATTTCCCCTGTGCCGTTACTGCGAATGTCCCCACAGTAGCACTTTACCTATATTTATCATTGATTCTTGCACATTGGATTTTCTGTTCTGCAGACAACTAATTTGAGTGGCTTGAAATTATAACACTCACAGCTTTCACTTCGGTGTCCCAGTTCACATAACAATATAAAAGTCATTTCCCAGTGCAAAAAAAAAAAAAAAAAAAAAAAAAAAACCCAAGGCCTTCAGACTTTGTTCAGCCTCCTTGGTACTACATAATTTATTTTATTTCTGTGACGCCTGTAGCATATCTCATGTGCTATTAAGGGAGGGGATCCATTGTCAGTGTGCAAGCATCACCTCAGTTAAGTTCTGCTGGTTGCTCTGTCTGAATGAGAATGCGGACATGGTCTTCCTGAGAGTGACAGTTGTTTATTTCACTATTGGCTGTCTAATCTTGAGTGGGGGCTTACAGGGTGAAGCATATATTTATAAATATGTCTTTTGTTGTCTTTCATAGAGATTATTTTAAAGTGAGAAAAAGGTGTTTTTATGGTTTTTTTGGATTGTTTTTCGGTTTTCACAAATTGCTTTAGCTTTTCTTTCTCTTGAGTTCGAAATCACAATTTCTTTTTTATCCAGCTTTTCCCAGAAGCTAGAACCTAGTTTGATTCCTAAAGTGGGAATAGTGTTGGACCAGTAGGGGGAGCTCATACCATGCCTATTTTATGGGTTGGCTTGAATTTAATTTTGTGGCTTTGTATACTTAAGGGTGGAGCCATTTTCACTTTAAAGCCATTATTTATTAGGGTTTAGAATAGAAGTTATTACTTCTGGTTGAAAAGTTAAAATATTCTGAGGTTGTAAATCTCAAGTGCATTAACAGTTTAAGTCTTTAGGTAATGAATCATACTTGGTTGCAGTTTTCATATAGCTGAAATATGGAAGGTTTAAAATACATTAAAAGATTTCTTTCTTTGGATGCCTCATCAAATTAATTACTTCCATGAACAGCGGTCACACGACTTGGTCTGAAAGCTTTTTTGATGATGACTGTAGGTCAATATAAACAATGCAGGTACTGACATGGCTGTGGACGTAAATGTGAGCTTAATTTTTTAATAGACATACCTGGAGTAATACTTGGGTCTATTTGTATTTCTCACTAATTTGCATAAAATGGAGTCTGAAAGGCACAAAGATCTTGATTAGCTCTGTCTTCCCCAAATCAGCAAAGGACTCAGAGCAGAGGCATGGTTCTTTTCTTAGTCAAGGTTGTTATTCATGACTCTCCTTTGAGATGCTAACAATTTTCTAAATACTGCCTGTAATTTCAGAATCTCTAAGATGTTGAACACCAAGCAGTTCTTCATCTTATACTTTTGTGCAGGTGTTTAATGTGTCCTCAGAAAATAAAAGAGGGAACAACATCATCTTCTGTTTGTTCCTTTTCCCCACTGTTGAGCATCTGTCTAATGTCAAACACAAGGAAGCCCAAGGCTCTGCTCTACTCACAATAAACTCATGATCTAGGGAATGCACCATTCAGTGAATTGGAGAAGAAAGTTTTCAGAGTGTGCTTTCAGGAATAAAAGATCACAGTTGTCTCCAGACTGGCCCACACACTTGACTTTCAAATCACCACTGAGTCAAGACAGCTGAATAATTGCTTACTTTATGTCTAACAAATTTCAAAGTCTGAACTAGAAAATGTGTGATGTCTGCCTGTGGATGGACATTATTTATGAATTCACTTATGTCAAGGGATTTTCATCTAAATTCCTGTGCTGTTTCATAGCTTACATGTGATTGGAACCCTGGAGTGGAAGAGGGAGGGATAATATGGAGAAGAATGTGTGGTAAAATAGAAAAAGGTACTGTAAGCTGGTGAAAGGTTCTCAGACATTTACACTGATTCATCAGGGTGAACACTACAATTGTCTAGCAATTTCCTAGCAATAAAATAGCTCTCCTGGGGTTGATGAGCCTTTAGGATGATAGAGTGATGACCTTAGCCCGGATTCTCAGATTCTCAGATTTTAATAGCTCTGTGGTTCCCGTAGGGCCAGCCTCTTTTCTCACTGTTTTCTCTGGCATCTACTTTCTTCTCTGTCGGTGATCCTCCTGCCCACTATTCCCTCATTAGTGTTTGATTACTATAACATCATCACCACCACAATGCATCTTTATGTATCACACATTTATTTTTCCACGTATCTTCTTTTAGCTGGCATAAATTTAGCTAAACAAGATGTTCTATACACAGTGTTATCTATCTTCCATGAACTTACTTACCATAGCAATATATAGAATCCATGAAATCTCAGAGCATACCTGGCTTCAACGTCAGAAACCCCTGGCTTTATGCAGGGACCACATTTAGGATCCTACACATGATTTGGCATTTGTAATAGAATACATTATCTTCCTAAGGAAGTCTCATTCATTCTATGTGCTTGCATTCCCCAAGAATTTAGATCTATCTTTAAGTTTAGTGTCTGGGCGTTTCTTCCACTTCCATTGCTCTGCAGCTGTTCTTGTGGATGCAGCACTGTAGTTCTGTGTAGGCAAGTGTACTGCCAGTCCTTCTGTTAAATATATGTTAGTCTCCCAGGTAGCTCCTTAGTCTAGCGCTGTATCAGAAGCCAAACTGAGTGGTTTTAATGACTTTGTCAATAAATCTTACAAAATGTTGTATCTTAAGCCTATATCACTCATTTACAAATTATAATTTTAGATATTACAGGAAAATGTTTAAGAAAGTAGCAGTATTTAAACCAAACAAAATGGTATTACAAACCATTTATAATATTTATCCAGCAGCTCGTATCTTAACCTTAGCTCTGAATTGCTTCTAAGCTCTTTGTGAGATCTACCAGTGCTCTGTGAAACCTCCAGTTCCCAGATACATAAATTAGGTTAATTCCAGAAATCTAAAGCTCTCCGTGTTCTAGAAAGCAGTACAAACACAGCGTCTTGATTTGTTCTGTGTTTGATGTCTCAGACCTGTAACCCTGCCCTTGGGAGACTGTGGGGTGGGGGAGGCAAGTTTGAGGCCTACCTGACGAGATAGAGAGGCCCTGCATCAAAATAAATCAAAACCTATAACATGCAAACCCAAAATCTTTTTCCCAGATAGTAATATTGCAATAGAAAATATCTGTGAATGCTAAGCCGCTGCCAGCCTTGAAGCCTGTACACGACTGCAGAGAGCAATGCTAGTTGTTCTTTTCAGGCTCATTGCATATCATTAAGTCTGCTTTCAGAAAAACAAAATTTTAAGTCCTCTATTTGCATTTATATCTCAAAAAACTTAATTTAGCTGTGACTTTCATCATTCATTCTACAGTTGGTATACCAATTCTTTGTTCAAGTTATGGGAGTACAAAAGTGAAAAAAAAGCTAACAATTATGATGCATGTTAGAATTTAGTGAAATAGGCCCATGAGGTCACATATATTAATTAGAAGAGGAACAGAGACCATTAAATTATTTTCTTTATTTTCTTGAAATAGATATACAAACTTTTAGGACAGAGTACTTAGAGTAGGCCATCGCTCTAAAGATTTCCTGTGATAGCTCATTGCATTACCAGGTTCTATTAAATGGGAAGGCCAGGGCAGGAGGTAAGCTATACAATAGCATAAACTGAATATGAAATCATTAAGATCAAGATATGTTATTCATATGGGTATCACGAGCATAGCAAAAGTAGCACATTTAGTTCCCAGAACCACTGCTTCATCATAAAGATGAGTCATGCTGAACTAAAGGGACCATATTTTAATGAACCAGTCTGCTTACAGAAGCTCATCTATGATCAGCAGACAGACAGCCTGGGGAACAGGAGACAATCCATTTCTCAAATGAAAAATTAGTCCCCAACACTGTCCTTCTGTCTTGATTTCCTTCTCAGCACTCTGGATACCATTCTTTCTTATACACATTCTTGCCTTGCGGTTTTCCTTCAAAACAAACCATAGGCACATAGAACATTTTCCATTCTTCTGGGGGGGAATTCCCCATTTGGCATTTGCTAACAAATGAGCACCACCAAATATTTGTTATATAGTTATAGTTTGCAGCACAGTGAGGACAGAAACTAGTATTTAAAATGATTGCTTATTCTTTAGGGTGATTTTATACTCTTTGGGGAAGATGAAAGCATGCAGGTATGGACTCATCAGACCAAAGAACATCACAAGTGGACTTTTCAGCCCCTAAGCATAGCATGCCCTGAAGGAAAGAACAGTTCATCACAGAGTTGTAGCCAGTGAGGAGAACTGCAGAAAGGAGGTGGACTATTAGGCAAACCTTAAAGGGCCATTTGTGTTTTTCAATAATTTGACAAATTTTATCATTTTCCAATTTTCTATCCTTTTGAAATACACAAGGTAAAAATTTGTTAATGAGAAATGAACAATGCACCATTATCCATTCAACAGAACAACTTATTGTTTGCTCCATTTTCTATGTCTAAGAAGATATTTGCATACTGAAACCTTGGATTTTAGTCTCTCATAGATTCCAAAAGTAATAAAATATCGAGGTATAAATTTTAGTGCCAGTGAAAGATGGTAGAAACAAAATAAAAAAGAAATGCTAATGTTCAGTGTTGTTATTTAACCATAGTTAACTGTGACGGTTTGTGATATTCTTATGTAAATGTTTTAAAGGACATTTGAATATGTTATTTTCTCCTGAGCATCATGTAATATTACTTTTAAATTGTGTTAATAAATAACGATGAGAACTGGAAATGTACCTCAGTTGCTATCCCCGGGGAGGTTCAGCACTTCATAAAGACCAGGAGATGACACATACCTCTAAATGCAACTCTCAGGAGGTAGGGGCAGGAGGCTCGGAAGTTCAAAGTCACCCTATATTACAATGGCTACTTTTAAACTTAAACTTGCTATAGCCTGTAATCCCCTGACATTAAAGAAATGTATAGATTAAGTATATTTGCCCTATAGTTGCAGCTTACTGGGAAACAGAAATCCAGATTTGCACATGAATATGTTAATGCCACATTCAATTTTTTATACTGTGCTGTTTCATATGGGTATCTTATATCATATATTTGTGACTGAATGCCCATTATTTTGGAGTAATTTACTTTTTTAGTTAAACCATCCCAAATGAAGGCTATGGAAAGTTATTGACTTCCTTTGATTACAATAGTCATTCTAAATATTCTAGAAACAACAAAAAATAGTTTCTAAGCATCTTGTCTACAGGTTTCTACACAAGCTGCATCTTGCTCTATTTATCCTCAGACAAGTGAGGACATTTAGAAGTCTCTACATGAGACAAAATTCTCAACTGTGAGTCAGATATATGTTGTCTGCCAAGACCCATGAAATGTCCAAATAAGTAGAGGTCTGATAGTTTTATTCTAAAAATAATGTGGTCTGACATTTTTGTCTATAAGAAATTATCTAAACTCATGAGATATTTCTGTTTAACATAGCAAAGGAAAGTTGGAATAGAAGTAAGATGTTATTTTCTGTTCATGCAGCTCTCCGCAAGGCCCATGTTCTCTTAGAAACAGAGAACATTTAGTTATATATATAGATATATAGATATGATATATGCTGGTTTTGAGGTGAGAGAACACTCTAAGTGTGATTATCTTATAACTGCCAACTTCAAAATGGAATTTGAGAACTGCAGTGTTTGTTTTATTTTTAAGAACCCTCACGGCCTGTATATTCCTAGAATCAGAAGGATTTGTAACTGGTGTAATATACCCAGTTTATAAACAGAAGCCTGTTGTTTAAAAACAAGGTACCAGTGTTTTTAATTTTTAGGTAAATAGAAATAAAATGATTAAGACTACCTGTGAACTACATACTGAGGTAGTTTGTTACATGAGTAGGCAGGAGGCTGCCGGGACCAAAGGTTGAGACTGTGAGTTGAATCCTGAGGTTTTATTTTCACATTATAGAGTTTTTCATGAATGAATTCTGTTCTAAATTCTTAATTTTCACATCTGAAGTTGTATATGCTATACCTAGAACAGTGTCTGCCAAGAAATGTCATAAGTATGTCAATTACAATATCATTTTAAACATTCTTATTCAGTTATTGTGTCTTTATGATGTGTGTATGTGTGTGGGGGGGGCATGCTACAGTGCTGTGCACATGGAGAGTTCAGATGACAATTTATGGGATTTGGTTCTCCTCTTTTACCACCTGGGTCCTGGGAATGGAGCTCAAGTCTTCAGATGTGGTGGTGAATGTGCCTTTGCCTGCCAAGTCATCTTGATGACCCAAGATACTTTTTCACCTAAATAAGTTACAGAATTGATGAATAAAATAAATAAGTTTGAAAAAATACGGAGTGTGCAAGTAATTCTGTTATTTGTTTTCAGTGCCGTGTCTCTAGAGTTCCTGAAGCACACAGCTCAGATTAGGTGCCCGGGAGACGTTACCTGAAAGAATAGGTCAAGAGTTAATGAAATTAAAGTTTCTATTATCCTGACTTTTCCCCAAAACATTGTTCTGTCTTTTAATTTTTTCCAAGTTCAAGAACATTTAGCCGTGTGCTATCTGTCATGTTGCATGAACAGAAAATAACATCTTACTCCTATTCCAGCTTTCCTTTGCTATGTTAAACAGAAATATCACATCAGTTTAGATAATTTCTTATAGACACAAATGTCAGACCACATTATTTTTAGAATAAAAATATCAGACCTCTATTTATTTGGACATTTCATGGGTCTTGGCAGTTCCCTTTGTTTAGCAGCAGCTGTATTGATCCAGCTGCTGAAGTTGCTGCTTGGGCAGCTGCTGGGTACCACTGCCAAGTGCCTCAGATGTTTTAAACTGATTTCAGAGTGAAAACCCAATCCATGGATTCCATAAATACTTACAAGCCTCTCTTCAAAATTGTCCAGTTGCACACTGTGACCTAGAACCACGGATTCCAATTCAGCAATCCTTTCCTTCTGGATACAAGTCAACATGCATCTCAAATAGCTTAAAATTGGAAAACACCTCCTCCTCAGCCTTGAATTTACTAATAGTGCTTAGAATCATAGCTATGTGAGCCAAGTGTTTCCAAGGGTTTCTTCAGTCTTTATGTTACTTTACTTAACCTGTACTTTCTCCTCTTTATTCTTTCTCCTTACACACACTCTTTGCAAATCAATGTTGATTTGCCAGAGTGACAAGGAAATATTGTCACTCTGTTAATGAAATTAAATCATCCCTTCCAATAAGTACTAAATAACAGAAGCATGGACATAAATTTGCAGCCTCCAACTTCATACTGATTCAAGCATATTATTTTGTTTAAATATTTTTATTGGATGTACAATCTCGAAAAATAAAGACATGTCCTATAACATAACACCAAGTCCTAATAATAGTTGTTGCCTTGAGATTGCATTCACCAGAGAAAATATAGCAGTTTTTGTTTGGTTGTTTTTCAGAAAGTATTATTAATGCTTAATTTAAAATTCCCAAGAAGGACTTAGAAATTCTGAATAAAGACCTTCAACTTTTTTCTGGAAAGAAAAATAGAAAAAGCCATTTAGAACTATTCTGACCATGGAATGTTACTGAGACCTGTTTGTTAGAGTAGAGAAAGATACTTTCCAAATATCAGGCAGAAAGCTGTTAAAAATCACTGTGTGCCCATTGTGGCTACAGTGTTCCTGCCCTGTTGTGGGTGCCTGTGTATTTCAGTGCCACTGTGGAGGTGGAAGAGTAGAAATCAATCACCCCCTGGAGACGGCCTAGACAGCCTACAGATAAAAAGAGAAAAGAGCAAGCAGAGAAGAGAACATACTGCTCATAACGGTAAGGGAGCTTTTAAAGTTTAGATGGGTTTTATTGGAAAAGAAATGCTACTTTATTTGTTGCTCCCAAATAAATGAAATGAATGGAAAAGTTCACGAAGGGCGACACAAAGTCTTGTTTGTGGTCCTCCTAGGAGATGCAAGCATCAATATAGTTTCTAAATGGAAAATATCTACCATTCTTTGTCTATGGAATTTGAGGCTTGTATATTAGTCATATCTAAGTAAGAAATTTACATGAGCCTGCCTGCTGCACTTATGTAGGAAGCTCCGTGTCTGTGGGCGCCATCATTAAGTGCCCACACACCCTATTTCCAACACAATGATCCGAAAATTGCACAAAGCTCTAGAACCAACGCTATTTCACTGTACATCGTGCTGCATATTATTTGTGTCCCACCTGCATTTGTGTCATTTCATTATGTGCTGGAGAAAGCCAATGCCCTACTTCGAAATTCTGAAGCACAATACTGTCAACTGAGGTCCTTTTCAATTAGTCTTTGATTCTTCCAATCATGGGATTTCACTGGTCCCTGTGTGAGGACAATTAAAACTTCCCGTTCTCAAAAGCATCCACATGCCTAACCCAAACTTACTTAATGGATTTTATCATTTCATCTAATTTCCTTGGCCCTCAAATAAATACAAACACTGCATTCACCTTTCTCAGCCATGTAAGAAGATAATCTGGTTTGGATGAAATTCTATATTAAACTTAAACTCTGTTTTATGTTTGTTTACTGGTTGAATCTGTGCCAGCAGTTCTGGGCATTCTGAGTAGATATCAGCTATCTCATGCATATTTGAGGAGTATCACCCCTATTCCAGAGTATGTACTGCAGCATTAGAATGTATGTTGGCATCTGTGGCAGATCAGCAACTTTCAAACAGAACACAAACTGTAGACAGCCTGTGGTGTGCATTTTTCATAAAACAGGTGTTAATTTCTCCCCCAGGAAGTATAAGAATGGTAAATCAACAGATTATTAACTCTCATGAGTTATGTTTGAGTGCTCATCTTAAATAGGCTATTTAGAATGTCACATGGTTGGTAAAATATTTGACAGCATACTCAGTAACTCGTGGTCTATCATAGACAGTTTAGAATCACCCCTGGCATGGGAACATTGGCCCACATTGAATGGAGTGGTGTTGGTTCAGTACATATGCATTCGTCAGTGGATGGACTGATGAGGAAGAAACTAGATACCAGGAAAAATACACTGGAAAATACAAACAAAATCAACTGTGGAAATTGGTTTTTTGTTTGTTTGTTTGTTATAGTCAGGTATATTGTGCTCCATTAAAATATATTTAAATTACTAACAAAGACCAGCATTTAAAAATATACAAACTCAGCCTGGTAGCTCAGATCTGTAATCCTAGCTATTTGGAGGCTGAATTTGAAAGATTACAAGTCTAAGACCTGGTTGGGTTAAGGAGTAGTTCAAGGTTGACCTAGAAAATGTATTGAGACTTTCAGCTATTATATATATGTGTGTGTGTGTGTGTGTGTGTGTGTGTGTGTGTGTGTGTGTGTGTGTGTGTGTGT
>CAJQZJ010000314.1:993445-1035793 GCA_907164525.1 Lophiomys imhausi | reverse complement strand
TGTGTGTGTGTGTGTGTGTGTGTGTGTGTGTGTGTGTGTGTGTGTGTATTGCCCTATCATGGGGGACAATGCCTCCTTAAACAACATAGAGGATCAAATTAAAAACCCCATGCCAGGTATAGGTTTTGAATTGTTGGTCAGTAGGTTCCTATAGATACTCCCAAAATAATTGCAATCGCAATTGCTCTTGCTTACTCTCTAGAACATGTTAATGAGATGCTGTTGCTAAAAAAAAATGCATATTTGAGTCACAACACATGGAGAAATCATGCTGGTACCAACCTGAAAAATTCATCTTTATTGTCTAGCTTTCATAGTACTGAAAGGGTCTATGCATGCTACTGGTGTAGAAAGGTAATTAATTGACTTACCTAATTGTGAATACTGTCAGCTTGATTGGCTTAGTAAGATGAACTCATTTGTGCACTAGTGGCATGAATATTTTAGGAAAAACCCAACCATTTTCTAGTTGGGTTTAAAACTCCATCCACAAGACAGAACCCATGTTTGGTATCATTTTCTGGGTAAAGAATTCAAGACTGGCTATGTCATTGGTCCTAGAGAAGACCTGATACTATGACTCTGTTAAATGGAAACAATAGTAAACTATCCTCCCAGATCTTGTTTTTCTACCCATAGATAAATGCATCTTCCCACTTTCGTCAGAGAAATTGCTTTTTATAGTAGGTGGAATTAGTACACTGAGTCATAATTGGTAAACATGTAGAGAATAAGACAATGTGGAATGGTCCATTTTAAATGAGACATCTATAAAACAACCCCTTACCTCAAGACTCAGTGATAATTTTGGAAGGGGGTTAGAAAAATTGTAAAAACCTGAGGTAGCAGACGTGTATACAAAAGAGTGTTTGTCAGACATGACAAAGCTGCTGAACACATGAACTCACAGTGGTTGTGACTGCATGCACATGACCTGTACAATATCAGGCCAGTTAAAACCATGGCAGGAAGAAAAGAGGTAGGCACAATGTCCCGCCCTAGTGGTGAGCTATTGGTATTGCTGGACTCTGGGACAGAGGTATAGAGTAAGTTTTCTTCAGAAATATGGTCTCTGAAAGCAACTCATGTTCCAGTTGATAGTCTACTACACAGAGACAATACTAGGCAGCCTCATGGGCTTTTTAAAAAGTCAGAGAGCACGTAAAATTGAAGGAAAAAGCCGTACGATGCAGATGAAGGAAACAGCGTTGGTGGGGAGGAGGGCGAATGAATGTATTTGTTCAAAGCACATTATATAAATGTTTGAAATCCCAAATATTTTTTAAAAATATATACAATGAAGAAGGATTTTATTACTGTCATCTTTCATGAAAATTGCTAGTTTTTAATTACAGGAGCTACTGTATTTTACTTGGTCTAGAATTACATTAGAGTGTTAACATGGATTTTATATGCTTATGAAAATTCTGCTTCATTTATTCTCATAGAACATTGTCTAAAGTCCATGAGAATTTCTTAGTTTTAACAGAAAATATAAAAATTGTGTATAAAGACATTGGTAAATTGCAAGTAACACTAAATTTAAAGTAAGTTAAATCAGAAAGACTGGTCACACAGTTTAACTGTATAGAGTGCTTCCCTCCATGCATGAAGCCATAAAGGAGCGTATGAACATATAATTTCTTTTAAACTACATCTTTCCCATTTATAAAATGAATTTCTTAATGAAAGGCTAACATATCTCTCAAGCACTTAAACTAATTATTGGACCTACTAGTATTATTGGGAGTAATAGTCCAAGTATTTTATAAGTTGTGTACTCTTGAAGAATTTTCTTAACAATTGTTAATTTTAGACACCAGATAGCAAGTTGGTTAATGTAAGTCTTCAATATTAGCCCTCTAATGGACATTGACATATAAAGTTTCTCTTTATGACACTGAAATATGGTTTGATTATATTTAAGTGTAGTCATCATTGTTTATTATAGTATAAAACAATTTTCAGCATTTCTTATCCTTTTAATTTAATGGCTTAGAAGTTATTACAAGTTCTTGTATGTATGCATTAAGCAAATAACAATTGTTAGTTTACATAAGCCAGATATCATTAATGGATCAAATGGCTCAGCTCATTAAATAATTTCCAGTTCCGCAATCTGTAATCTTTAGTAAAATAGATGACTATCTCTATAATACAGGAGAGTGTAACACAAAACAAGTGTCCATCAACCATGTGTGGGCACTCTGCTAATTAGTTCATAGATACTCTTTTTATAACAGTAGATAAGCCAGTCTATTGGTAGGTGTAATTCTGCTCCTTCTGTCCTCTTATCACTTTTTTTTTTTTTTTAGTTTAAGGTATTTATTTTTCCCCCCAACAGCTCTCCCTTTCAGTCCAAATAATGGTTCTTTTTCTTATAACTATAAATACAATACAAAACAACAGAAATAAATAGGCCACGATTATAAGAGTTATATGGCTTAGCATACATTCCCAATGTCCAGTCCATATGTATTTGGCACCTGACTTTAACATTCTACTATCTAACCATCTCCATGAGTTTAAAGTTCTATATCTAACTCAGCTTTCATACTAACTTGCCTCATAATTTTAAAAATATCTTCTTAGATCCAGAACACCCTCTTGAATCCTAAACAACTCAAAATTTAACTATGAGACTCTAGGAATCTATTCTTCAACCACCTCAGAGACCTGAGAGGGATAAATATATCTGATTATATAGGAAGTGCAGGGCCTGCAGCTTCCAAAACTAAAAAATGACATACCAGTGGCTGCCTGGACAGTTCCCATTTTCTCTCCATACATTACAGCATCAATCTTCAGCCATTTGGCCCCATTTCTCTGACAGACATTGGTTGTAGAGCAGGAATTATGAAGGACTTACCTACCCTGTCTTGGCAGAGCTAGGCTGTCGACTTACCTGCTTCCAAGTTTTGTCCTTTTTGGACAGAAGTCTGTCTACAGTTGAAGCAAGTGGTTTTTCTTGCCAAGAGAATGGCTTACCACCAATTTAATCATCTCCCACTGGAGATTCTTCGATTCTCATCTTCTACTTGGAGTAATATAGGGGGTGCTGTCAGGAGCTGACATGTCTCGATATCAAAAAATCTTAAGTTAACAAAACATCTTTGAATGCCATATTCTGCAGATCTCTTGAGGTTTTTGAAGATGCCCTATCTATCTCTTATATTTAGATAAGCAAATATTGCTTGTCTCTTAGCAACTTGATTTCTGAGTAGCTTAGAAAATAACTGTGATAGACTGTCATAGTAACTAACAAAATGACACGTTTTCATGACTATTAGTTTCCGTTTCTTAATTATCCTAAACAGTTTATGTCGGTTGGTAGCGAGAGGTCAAAACTTGACATTTCATTTTTAAGTATTACTACAAACAATACCTTTAAGAAGCGTTACCCTTAATTTTGTATCAATATACAAAGATCAATACCAATGTGGCCAAATATAATCTTAATTTTGTATCAATATACAAAGATCAGTACCGATGTAGCCCAATACAATCTTAATTTTACATTAATATACTAGGGTCAATACCATTGTGGCCAAATATAATCTTAATTTTGTATCAATATACAAAGATCAATACCGATGTAGCCCTATACAATCTTAAATTTGCATTAATATACAATGATCAATACCAATTTAGCCAAATATAATATTAATTTTGTATCAGTACACAAAGGTATAAAGCTATATTCAATAATCTGTCCTTTTTTCTTGTTCTTTCCTATACTATGTCTATGTCCCATTTTTCTCAAGTCTGTTCACTCCTATATAGGAGAGAAAGGAGGATACAGAAAAGCAAAAGAGAGAAGTCCCTGGGTCTAACCTCCAAAACCCATTTAACAAGACCATTTAACAGCTTGTAGTCTTTTCCCCTAAATAACAAAATTTTCTATTATCTATCAAATAACCAAAGGGGGAGAACACCCTCCCCACCTTCTGGGGATGGGACGTTGTTCTCTTAAAATGACTTCCTGCTGATTTGGGACGTAGTAAACCTGTTTGGGGCCCAAATAAGAATGGAAAAATGGTTAAAAATGTTAATAGAATCATTTGATGTTCAGTCCCTTTGTGCTCAGCTATTTAGATGTCCTACGAAGTTCATAGACAGAAGCTGATCTTCAGAACTTTACTGAAGATCTGGCTGGAGTAGTCTGTGGAGCTGAACGATCTTAGCGATTTTGAGTTGTTGTGGTTATAGACTTTTGAGGAAACTGCTATTGAAGAAGTCTGCAAGGCTGGATCATCTGGGCCACTCGTCTTCTTTGGTGTCTGATCTGTTTTCTGCTGAGGTTTCCGTTGTCCAGTTGTCCCTGGATTCCTTGAATGGATGCTTTAAATCTCCTGGAAAGATAAGAACAGAGCCCTGCCCTAATCCTAACTCTGGGACAATTACCTTTTTTTGGGGGGGTCAGGTAATATTTTTCCTGGAGCAAATTTGGTTTTTTGATAATATATAAAGTATTACCTTTCAATCCGGATTAAAGAAGAAATTATTTTGATATTTTGGAGCTAAACAAACCTTTAGTGTATATATTTTGAGTTCTCAAAGGACAATTTGTTTGAATTGCAGCCTGCCTTTTGTAAGTAGCCTTTAAACTTAAATCTTTCCAAATCCTATGTGCCTTTTACAGCAACATCAAATCTTTTCTGCAAGGTACTGTTGCTTCAGCTAACATTGTGGCTTCGTTCTTGCATAAATACCTTCCATGAAGTTAAACATGACTGCAATATCAATCATATCAGCTAGCGTACTATGTCTAAAACAATCTACAGCAAAAGCTTTGATTTAGTGCTGACTTCAGTCAGTTAAAAATGGAGCAAGCATGGAAGTGAAGAGAACTGGTGGGTGGCCATCCTGTCTGCTGGTGAGATTTAGTATTTACAATGCGAAAATGAGCTCTCTCTGCCATGACTTTCTGTCTCCCCTATGCCACTCTGAGTTAAAGAACACAGATTAGTGAGTAGCATGTATGACAAAAAATGACAGATTCCGGTGTGCTCAGTTTCTAAATATGCAAGAATGGCATATTTATTCTTTGGTGGGTAGCTCATCCATCTCCAGATTGCTACCACTTTGTTGGTATTATGGGGCCTTCGACTTCTTCCTCTCTGTACACCTCTTTCCTAAACAGTCTTTAAGCCTTTAAGACCATGGTTCACAAAGGCCCTGAGCCTCCAGCTAGTAGGGAGAACCTACCACTTTATTCCTTTCAGACTCCCTCCTGCCGGTGCGCACCCAGTGCTGCTGCCACTTCACAGTCCAGGGCAGACTTTGTAAAGCTCACATTCCTGAAGCCACCATGGAAAGAAGACATACTTTCCAACCATGTGTCTTCTCTGGACAGTGCCCAAGGATGACAGCTCCAAGTGTGAGAGAAAAGTATGTGGGGGGGGGGGGGCGGAGGATTCCTTTGGAGGGAGTAGAGGAAGCCTTAAGGAAATGTGTAAAGGGTGACTAAGTCCTATGTGAAAGTCAGAGACCCAGATGCCCAATAACAGCAAATACTTTCCTTCTGGGGTGAAGCATAGAACAATGGTAATGCCGTCCTCTGGTCTGAATATGAATGTTGATAGTGTTACTAAAATTACCAATCACAATTTCCCCTTTCCTGATGTTTATAGCCTGAGACCACACTCCTACTGAGATAAGCTAACCCCTCCCCCTGCGCTGTACATAATAAAAGGGCTGAGGTCTCCAGGGGTTGTTGCATAGCTGGGCCATTCATTCATAGTGTGCAATGTCTTATGTAGGCATGTCTGTCACTTCTTCTTTCCTTTGCTGCCCCAGACAGGTGAAGTCCAAAGACATACATGTACTCTTTCAATTTCTTGTGTACTGAGTGCGTAGAACTAAAGTCAGAAATATATCTCCTAGCAACCATTTCCTTGTTAATTATATAAACAAAAGAAATCAACAAATAGCACAGCTTCCCCAATTTTTGTCTACAATTCTTTCAACACCACACTTGTTCCTAGACTTAACTCTAGATATATCAAAATTGTCAATAATTTTAATATATCAATTTTATACATCAAGTTTGATATATCAACTTGTCAATGATACATTTTTTTCTAAACAAATTTCCATTTAATAGCTATAAGGATCATGAATATATAACAAACCAATGGTTCTCTTTGGATGCTACTGGACACTGGAGTCACTGAGAAAGGTTTAGAAGTGATGCTGATATTAAACAATGTACTGCATCATTATTAGAAGAGACAAACTCTTCTAAATTGTTAAATCATAGGGCCCATCTCATGCTCAGCTCTCTAAAAGCAATGAAAATGCAACATGACATGCTGGAGTCAGACTTCCTCCAAGGATATGGGCTAGTAAGGACTTGGAAGTCAAGACAAAGGAAAAGCTGCCAAGGGAAACATGGGAGAGACAGGATTCTTGCCACTTCCATCTGCTTACTCTCCAGGGATTTTCATAGGATCCAATGTAAAAGTAAACCATGAGGTATTCTCTGTTCAGACATTAGACTGTGTTGAAAGAAACAGTATCAGTTCCTTGAGTGTGAAACACTTGAGTGTGACTCAAACCTGAAGAAAACCCAGTGTGCAGCAGAGAACTAGGTGTGTAGCATAAGGGCCAGACTCTGTCATTCTGTGTCCTGCTGGAGAATAACTGTGCACTGTGGGGCACTCCATACGTGCACTTCAGGTTTCTGCTTCATAGGTTTGTTTCTTAAACTTTGTAAATAGTCTTGGACAGGGCAGTGTTGGAAGGCGCAGCTGAATGTGCTGCCCAAGATGCTTAAAACTAATGGACTGTGATGACTTCAACATTTATCTGTATTGTCAGGATTATGGCTGGCCCTTAGCTACTCAAGAGTTTCTATTCGTTTTTTGGTCATTATAAGCCTGCATTTTATAGTTAATAATAGTTTCTATGTCTCACTACCCTGTTTGTATTTTTTAAGTATTTAATAGGTTAACTGAATTTCCATTTGAAGGAGATTTACACAATTAAAATTTTTTAAACGGTACATTTTATTTTTGCAAGATAAACGTCACAAATGAAGCTTATTAACATCAGCGCAAATGGTAAATGGCAACAAAATCTTGGCTTTGGAACCTTACAGGAAATTGTTTTGTGATGAGTCTTTTGGATCAGAGAGCACAGTATAGACTACATAGTGAACAAAGGCTGAGGGCAGTTAGCTATGAAGCTATGCAGCATTTTGTTTTTCTTTCATCATACATTTAATAATAGATGAATCTATTTATAATTATGTGAAAGTACGTAGTGTGAGTGCAAAATAGAATTCTTATTGCACGCTTCTCTCTTTGGAAGTTGAGGTTCTAGCATACTCCGGTCCAGGGTGTTCATTGTTGCTCAAGTGACAATAATGTGTACAATCACTGTTGTCTGCACTATTAGCTTCAATTCAGACTAGAATGTCCTGGTGCAGGACAGAAGAATTTCATAAATGAAATCCATACTCTGAACTTAACACTTAAGGCAATGCTTACACTGTGTGCTTCTACCATTTTCTTGTCATCATTTCATAGATTCAGAATTCTGTTGCTTGAGAACTAGCCCCCCCCCCCAACAAAAGACCTTCATGGTGGTGATTCTCATACACGAAAGACTCACAAGAAGTTTGAAGGTTAGTGCAGGAAGAAGCTGAGCTTTCCTTGATGCTGCCTCCTCTCCACTTGCTGTCCTAGTCTCTCCTTGTATACACACCCACTTGTACATATTTTCAGAGGCAGAAGAGTACTGCTTTAATGTGCTTTTGTGCAAACTAAATTGCTAAAGGAAAAAAAAATGTTGATGTGAAATTGAAATCCACTCACCAGACTGGCAAGACTTCTGGAGGAAACTTCCTCTGGATGCCATCTAAGAGTCACAACTCCCTTCCTGTCAGGACCCTTTCCTTAGACCCTGAAACCTCCTAACCTAGCAAAATCTAGAAGAAAATGAGCAGGATTTGAAGGTAAAATTAAAGGCTTAGAAGTCATAACCACTAAAAGATTGGTTGCTTGTGATGCAGGGAGATGCAAAAAAATAGCCCAGACTCCTGTACTCCAGTATTTGCTCTCTTTGTGGTTTTCATGTATAAATATCATCGGGACCTCTGGACACAGGAGATAGTCTAGAAATGTATTTGTTTAAATTTCTAAAAAGCCATATATGTTTAAAAATCTTCCTTGGAGGTAATCTGTTAGATGAGGCTATGATAATTTGGCTTCCAGCAGTGACAACTTATGCCAAAAATGAATCATAAATAAAGTCTAGATAAACGCCACTGTTTCATTCCAGAGGCAGTCAGCAGATGCTTTGTGTTAGCTGTACTGTCTAGCTAGCTAGATTAATTTTGTACCATGCTTTTATTCTGCAATGATTTGGATCCCTCCCCCCAATTTTTTTAAATGTGTCCTTTGGCCATTTGGATTCCCTCAGATCACTTGCTGTAACATTCTTCAATGTTAACAAAGAGTAAACTGCCTTGCAAAAAGTCCTTCTGATCACCCACGACTTATGACACTGCTCCGCTTAGGTGGGAGATTATAGGTAGTGTAATAAGTACCCCAGAGATACTCTTCAATTGTTAAAAATCCTTAATGCATCAAATATAGGAAGAAGGACAAGGCAAGGGAAGTGCAAGCCTAGGGGAACAGAAATCTCACGCTTATCCATGGGTTGTCAATCAAGGATATAATTAAAATTCTGATAACCTCATCTTCTACTTCTGTGATATTCATGTTGTAGTGGAAACTGAAACCTTTTAGATCCAGAACATTATTCACAATGCTTGTTGTATTTGAACAAATTCCTTTGCCAGTCTCCCAAATGGAATAGTAGCACAATCATACAAATCAGGACCCTTTTCTTTTTGAGGGAACCAATGCATAGAAGGTTAATGGAGTCTGTCCTTGGAAGATAGCTTAAATTGACACACAGTACAACCCAAATGCAAGCGTTCGCTGCAATAATTGTGGGAAACATGATTGGGCTTTCCACTCATTGCAAGCAATTCTCCTAAGCTCCATAGATAGACTTTCCTTAATTGAGGAACAGGCATTACCAATGAATTTTTATGAGTTCATTCATTCTAGAGCATTTCGTCTTAGTGCAGCCAGGTTATTATATTAAAAATGTATATCACAACTGAAGCAGTTTTGTAAAACATGCACTAATACACTATTGTGTCTATTTATTTGTACCTTGGGGATGTACACAAGAAAGCAAACTGCTTACAGCTTGAAAAATCATAAGTAGCTGCAGCTAACGGTTTAGATGTTGCAAGTCAGGGACAGACCTCACTTTGACCTCATGAAAGTAATTATGACTGGTTACAAAGAAACAGAAAGGTTACTTAAAATTCAATTAAGATGTAACATACGTAGACAACAATTTTTTTTAATGCTGACTGAAAATAAAACTTAAACTTGTAAAGTGCTGTATTCTGCCTTTAGCTCACCAGAGCGTGGGAATGCCCTCCCTCTGTGACTTAGTCCTTGTCTTCACTATTAGACATTAGTCACTGATAGCATTCCTATCTGTTGTAAAAACTGATACCAAGAACTCTAGAAAAGTAAGTCAACCAAGATATTTTAATGTTAGGAGGTAAGCCCCAGAGGTAGCAATCTGAAGTAGATTTGCATCATAGTTTCCTTATAATCTCATGGACTTTCAATGATGTCTCTTAATATGTTACTCAGGTTAAACACAAAAACTACCTATAATGTCTTGAAAATTAACATTGAGATGCTGATGTTTTCTTGTAGTTACAGCTTATCTTATTGCAGTTATAGCTTTTGCTTTGAATTTCCCAGGTGAAAACTTCCCCATGAAGCCATATAAGGAGCCTACATTGCTTAGGTGTCAGAGTCTGTAAACAACTACAGGCATGGTGATTATCGAACTATGAATGTGGTCATCGGCCCCTGATGCTCAAATTAGATAGTTTTAAGTATGGTTTGTTGGAAGATTTTTGTTCTCTTTATACATTGAAAAGTATTGTTAGATAATGTGCAATTTAAAATAATTTATGCATACACACAGAGAGTGGGGCGGGAGAGCAGGCAGTTGCTAGGGGCCTCTGTGAAGCTTGCAAATTCAGAAACAAGGCATTCACACCCTCAGTGATTCAGAATTGCAGTGTTCCACATAACTACTGTGATGACTAAGCAACACTCCACAGAAGCATTTGAGAATTGGGCTTTAGGGAAAAATGCTGTCATTATACTCCAAATACCAACATAACTACCATTTGGATCAAATAAGTCAATGTGGAGTATTAATTAAAATATGTTAAGAGAGTAAGTGATTTTTCTACTCTTAAATCTCTTTCTCCTCCCCCACATCCACTTCTTGCCACATTCTAATACGACACAAAATATACATATACACTTATACATATATATTTCCATGTATTATATATATTATATCAGAGGAACTCCTTAAAACAAACCTGGAGTTTCCATTGGTTATTTTCTACAATATTATTACTGGGAAACAGGCTCTCTTCTGAAAATATTCTATTTTTCTCCACTTAGAATGTTTAAAATTCCTCACAGTTTTCATGGCCGTGGCATCTGGAATGGTGTTGAGGTGTCAGCTACATAGTTTTGTGTGATATTTACATCTTATGAAGACTTATTAGTCCGTATGTTTTCTGGTGATAGTAAATACAGAAGGGTATATGCTTAATTGCCCAACTTCCTCCCCTTTGGATGCAGGCTATGTGGCTAATGGGATCACGTAGGCACTGAGTTGAGGAGATAGAAAGATGACAGAGAAAGGAGGGGGAGTGAGGAGAGACAGAATGGAGAGAGGATGGAAATAGAAGAGACAGAGATAGTTTGAAGGGAGTATCCAACATCTCATACACCACTGGGAGACTACAGTCAACCGGTCCTAATGCGAGGAGTTAAAAACAGGACTGCACTCAGGTGTGATGCATTCTTTACTCTGAAACGGTTAAATGGAGAAATGGAGGGGAAGAGAGAGGAGGTGAGATGGAGATAAAGAGAGGAGAAACAGACTGCTGAGAGAAAAGAGAAGAGAGGCAAGAACAAGGCATGCCCACCATTTTCGCACTACTGTGAATGGGTTCCAGGTAAAAGGTTGGGTGTACAGGATTGCTCTCAAGTGAAATTGATTCTCAACCCTCAGTCATGGAGAGAAAGAGAGAGGTGGGGAGGGAAAAGAGAGGTGAGATAGTTTTTTTTTCTTTTGTCTTCATAAGGGCATGGATTTCTATCAATACCAGACTAACAACATAAAACTAATTCTTATATTATTCACTATTTTGATTTATATGGATAAACATTTCACCTTAACAAGTCAAAAAGATGTAGATGAGAACTGAGTTACAAAGAAGTTAACCAAAGTTTTATCTGGTAACTTAATATGAGAAATTGTGTCTGGAATCTGTGAACTTACACATATTCTCTTCTCTTCAGGCAAAAAATTACATATGCTTGCTCATTATACAGAAGAAATATCCTTGAAGGTTTTGGAAAATGAGTGCTTTCTCATTTTTGTCACATCATGGACATCCCATATTTTAAATTTAACATCTCATCATTAGGAACCTCTAAAATCCCTTCTATAATATAGACTTTAAGAAATAATTACTACAAGTTCATATTAAAAGAAACATATTGGATGTTCCCTCGCACCCGTGTAAAAGAGAACTCTGGGAGTGTTAGCATATGTCTGTCACCTCCACACTTGATGATGGAGACAGGTGGACCCAGGACCTTGCTGGCCAGACAGCTTAACCAAATGGCAGGCTCCAGGTTCAGTGACAGACCATGTCTCAAAAAACAACGCAGGGAATGGAGAGTAATAAAGGAAATAATTGTTGGCTTCTGGCTCCCATAATCACATATACCAGCAAATACACACATGCACAAGAGAGCCCATGTGCAGGGGCGCACACACACACGGGGACACACACACACACACACACAAGTTTAACTAGTTCTGTGATTTATCTGCAACAAAAAGGAAAGACTAAAAGTTTAAGAAGCATGGAAAACTATTTAAACTCCTGTGGGAAAAATACCAGTCTTCTAAGAGTCAAGCATGGCTTCTATTTCTGCTTACTATTGTTAGAAAAAGAAAAAAATAATAATTAGGGAAAACAAAAGGTGAAATAGGAATAGGAGACAAAAGGCCATGGATTCAAATGTTTAAAGCATCAAACTAGTCTGCTTATCTAGTGTTGAAAACATCATTTTTAAAATATTGGGAAAATTTGATTTTTCATACCAACTCTTTGTTGCAAATAGAGCCGAAGGAAGAAAACTAAATTACCAAGGGACATTTAATGAGTGAAATCTGAACAGGAAGAATCAATGGTGATGGGGACAGTTTGGGAAAGGTGATGAGCCATAATGAGAGTTCTCTTTGATGTACTTACACAGAATATGTTTTAAAGCAGGAAATATATTTTTAATAATACATTTAGACTTATGATTTTGTAAGTGTGATTATACCAACTGAGATTTTAAAATAACCTAATAATAGTTACTATTGTTTTTAATCATAATTGATTGTGTAAACTCATAGTTAATAAATGCCTTAAAATAACTGGGAGTAGATCATTACAGAGTATGAAATCAAACAAAACGAATACTTGTGTGTCTATGATGTTTATTCTAAATTAAAAATAACAGCAAAAGAGTTAGCAAGAAGAGAATATAGGTCTTATCTCTCAAAAAAGTGCTTGATAAATGCAGAGAATGCTACAACAAGGTGCTTCCTCAACTCAGAAATTAACAAAAGAATGTGTGGTTGCCATGGGAACACTTAAGTTACAGAAAAAATAAATCAGGAAATGATGAATGTAATTAATTTTTCTTGAAGTTCAACTGATGCAAGGTAAAAGCATATTTATTATGTGAGTGTCTAGTGATCCATGATATTAAAAAAATGAATACTAAATTTGCAATGTATGTAAATGAGGCAAATTTTGTTATTGATGTTCACAACAAATACAAAGTGTAGTTACTCATTGACGAATTTAATTTTCTCTTATGATTTTTCACAAATAAATAAATAAATAAATACACACATTTGCAAAAATAGAAGGCTGACTTTTGTGACTTTTACTTTTAATGGCCAAGAAGTGTATCAGAGCCTACAATGGCCCACCAAGCCCAGAAGTGAGCTTGTGCAAAAACACCCTGTATTTCTCAGCAGTGGTTCAGGACATCAAGGTGGGCTCAGCAGCTTTCAAATGTCTAGCTTTTTTGCCAATTCTAAACCAAACAAACAAAGGCTCCAGATTGTATTTGGGGAATCAGCAAAGCAAATAAATAAGGAGAAATTAGGATTTTTTTTTAATTCAGGAAAAAGAGGAGGCACCCATAGTGAAGTACGGGATCTATGCTCTGTCTGAACGTGCAGCTACAATTGTGTTTCTCAGATGGCAGTCCTGAATGAATTTGTAAATACAATATCACCTTATCTTTTACAAGAAGATTTACACTTAAGTTTTATGAAAGTTCCCTAAGTTTTAAATGTTGGAAATTAATGAAAAACATGTAAGTCAAGTGGTAAGAGACAGCTAGTATGAATTTGTGGTCTTCTATGGGTCTTTGCATTGAGTCCTCCTAATACGTATACCAAGACATGATGTCCTGGATATTTGTTGGGTGGAACTTGTTGGTTACTATATTGCCAGTGTCACAAGTTTGTGAGCACAAAACAGTCTGTGTTGTATCAGTGCTAACTTTTACTAAATGATAGCCTCTTCGGTCTATAAGTTTGCTTTTGATGAACCAGTAAATTCCAGAGTCAATATTTGCATTTGTATCGTGAATGTAAAAAAATAATTGATTGTGATTCACTATACAAGCTTATATTGTTTCCAATAAGAGACACAATTTCAGCCATAATAACAAATTCATCAGACAGAATTTTAATAATAATAATAGAAATTTGTACCTTTGTACATTTTTTTTTTTCGAGACAGGGTTTCTCTGTGTATCCTTGGCTGTCCTGGACTCACTTTGTAGACCAGGCTGGCCTCGAACTCACAAAGATCCTAACCTTTGTACATTTTATGCTATAAATTCATGTATACACATTCTTTTATGAGTTTATAATAAAAAATGATTATGTGATATCTTCAGTGTTATGGTATATAACTGAGATTAAAATCAATAGACATTGCATTTGACCACAGAGAACAAATTCATTTAATAGTCACTTTTTCATGGCACAATCTGATTACTCTTATATACACAAAGAAGAAAAGGTAGCTAAACCAATTTTTTGTCACTCTGATAAAATACCTAGAAAAGGCAACTAAAGAAAAGATGGTTGTATTTTGCCTTGTTGGCTGAGAGATTTCAGCCCATTATTGTTAATGGAATATGTCAGAGCAAAGAAGACATCCAAGGAAAAGAGAAAGCCACTGCCTGTGCAAGCTGCTTTACCATTTCCCCACCTTGTGTATTAAAGCTGTATGTTCAGGGACAGTATATAATAAACAGAGAGACCTATCAGAGAGAGAGAGAGAGAGAGAGAGAGAGAGAGAGAGAGAGAGAGAGAATATGAGACTTATATTTTTGCCAAAACATATGGGATCTTCTTACCTCATGACATCATGTTTTTCCTTTTTGCAAACCTTTAGAAAGCTGTTGTATTGAATGCTCTTTTACTTCTCTCCTGCCTTTACCTCCATAAATGAGATCCAAATATCAAGACGTGTTCACGTGTTCACTCTTCCACATGATATGTGGCCACAGGACCTTGCCATTTCCTTCTCATGACCAAACATGCTAGCCCCACACTCTAGTTTTGTTTGTTTGGTTGGTTGGTTGTTTTTTAATTAAAACATTTTGATCATTTGCCAGATAAGCACAACTTACTCTGGCAGTTTCTTTCAGTGAGGAATCCAGAGCCATGGATGGTCCTCCGAATGCTCTTACCAACCCAGACTCAGTGGAAAGATCATCTCCTTCAGTCCTGTGATTAGCCTTTCACACAAGCAGCCAAATGATGTGTTTGGCTTGTAGTGAGCTTCAACACAACTATTTAGTGGATGCCTTCTATCTGCCTGGCCCCAGGCTGTTCATGTACATGTTGTTAACCTCAGGAAAATTTGTGGTTGATTAATAGTTCAAGCCTTTGTCTCAAATATATTGCCAAGAAAAGATCTTATATTCTTAATTGTTATCCTAACTCAAAAAGGAGTTTTCAATTACCTGAGTTAAATCTCATTATATTGACATTGAGTTAGCCTTACTCTAGCTAAGTTTCATTGTGTTGATTCTGCCTCATCATTTTGGTGTCAGGGTCATTTTAAATTCTATGCCTTGTATCAATGGTAGCACCCATTTTTTCCAGCTTTGCATCAATAACATAGTTGATAAGGATGCCATTTAGCTTTTCAGCTAACACATTGTTAAAACTATGTTAAATTGAGTGGAACACAAGCCAAAGTAGGAAGCTATCTTCCAGGACCCCTTCAGACTAATAAAGACTCAGAATCCCATTGTTCTGCAGCAAAAGTTACCTGAGTATTCCGTCACTAACCCCACAGCCTCCCTCCCAGCTACAGAGACACCATGACGTTTCCTTAAGCGTGTTGTTTAGAAAACAGTTGGCTCCATGATGCTTTCACTGTGTTTTGGCATGCTTTAGGTATTTTTTATTTATGTACCGAATTACTTAGTTAGAATGTTCATCCATTACAACAGACTTTAACCATGGGATGGGACTTTATGAACTATTGCAAGATTTCCTAGTGATTACCTAGAATAATTTGATATACATTTAAATTGTATGTCAACTGTGTCTTGGTTGAAGTATTCATTTACAGATTATAAGGCTCTCATAATCTTTGCTTTTATCTTGTGCTTCAGTTACCTCTTGATGGTGTTATCCTTCCCAAAGTGAAGATAATTCTGCCAGTGGAGAGACATAGACACAAACTATTATTTTACATATTTCACTGTATACCATTTTCACAGCAGTAATTATATTCATTATTTTAAAGATATTTTTTATTCTGGATTTAATAGTTGTTTCATATATATATATATATATGTACTTTACTGCATATTAAAAATGTTCTCTAAATTAAAATTTTAATCCTTAGTGAGTGATGGAGGAGGATCTAATGCATTGGTCCTTGGAGGCTGATTTCAGTGCTAGAGATCTGATCACCACCCTTTCTGAGGCATTCTCTGATTGGTTAATAAAAATCACTGATGGCCTATTAGCTGGGGAGAAAGATTATAGGAAGGTGGGACTTCCTGGGTCCTTGAAAAGAACCCTAGTTTTCACACAGAAGAAGTCTGCATGTGAGCTCTGTGACCCCTGAAGGTATAACAAGCCACATGGCTGCTTGGGATCATGTGGTTTTGGATTAATTTAAGTGAGTTACTTGAGAGTCTGCCCAGCTAAGGGCTAAGCACTGAAACATTAAAAGGCCTTGGTGTATTTAATTACTGGGCAAAGAGCCGCAGAGGCCTATAGGCCACCAGTCAAAGCAATCCAGGCCTATGGGCCTCCTGCCAAGCCACAGCAATTGTCCCTCCAGGCCACCGGCAATTCTGCTGGTCTAATATAGCAGTTTATTGTTATTAATAACTATTCAGCAGCTGCACCGCCAGGCCATCCATACAGGACTCTAAGGCGAGTCAGGTCTGCCAGTCTTCCGCCAGGCCTCCCATTACTCTGCCAGCCTAATATTACAATTTATAGTTACTAATACATATCGTTGTTAACAATGTTTCAGTTTCAAGTAAGGATTTTTAAAAAGTAAGATAATTCCATTCTCTTAACCCTGTTCTTCAAGACTGTTGCCTCTTTTCTGTACGTGGCCTTGTTTACATGTTGGTTCCTTCGTATTTTGTAGGTGGTTCATTTAAATCAGAGCTCATCAGAGTCCTAAGAACCACAATGGTTTCCTTGGATATGAATTCTTTGTTATCCTCATCAGTATTATTTCTGATTATATTATCAGATTTTCAATTTTTACTCCCCACTTTCTTTTTATTTTACTAGTCTGACATTCCTGGAAATTATGGTGGCTGTCTCTTAAGTTATTTTGTAATGAAATGTAAATATAACATCCTAAAATCCAGTGTGTACTTTTGAAATCTGTCTATGGCTCCAAAAATGAGATGGTTTTCTTTTTATCCTTTCTAAAAGTTAGAATTTTCTATTATTTCACATTCTGGAATAAGTTTTTCTTTGCTAGTAAAGATTACATCAGAAGTAGAAGCCCATCTCATTATTTTGTCTTCATCTTCAGAAGAAGATTGTTTCAAGCAAGCACAAAAATTTCAGTATGCTTATTTAGGAAAAAAAAAAAACAGGTAGCTGGAATTTCCCATCAGTTTCTCTTTTCTCATATGAGTTTTATAATGTGGTATTGGCAGTATGCATGTACTTATTAGAAAAGTAAACCCAGGACTTCAGACCAGGGTTATGCAGTCAAAACTCTTATTCATCTGTATTTGCAGAAGTAGCTGAGGCAATTCTTTTGGCCTCTCAAGTCTGAAGTCCACTATTATGAATCATCATCCCTCCCCCTGCCCCATGAAGACTGAGAAGACAGGACATCATCCGCCAGCCACTTTCACTCGCTCAGATAGTTTCCACTAATGGCAGCTTTCTGTCCAGAAACACACCTTACTGCATATGGAAAATGCCTTTTCAGTTGACTTACACATTTTCTGGAGTCTTCCATATCACATAGTTAGCTCCTAACATGTATCGTGTTAATTGTAAGACAATTTCAATTGTTAAATTATCGGCTTTGCCTGGGATTCAGAAATAGGTTAGGCACCATGCTCAGTGAACTTCCGTTCACATGTTTGAGGCCTTATGTGGCCAACCATATTCAAGATGATTTCCTCTTGAGGACTTCATGACAGTTGCTCAATTTTTGTTCATTTTAGACTATCCCACCCTTGGACCTGTTCTTCAACGAGGCTCTTTTAGCTCCCACCCAGATTTATGTAAAGCTCTCTAAAGCACAGCCCTAAAGATGCCATTTTTCTGGTTGGAAAGTCTTTCTTGTTGTATCTTCCCTGGAGTGGAGTCCCACTATAATAGCCCTTCAGCTGTCTTCTTCACACTTCCATTTCATAATCCACAGGTTCTGATCACATTCCCCAAATCCACAGGATGGGGGTGTATTGCTGTTTCTGTCCCAGGCCCTTGTCCACACTCTTTGTCCCTCTTAGCATGCTGTTTACCACCACTTGGCTGTTAAAAGTCTCTCAGCTCACATTCCTGCACTAATGGCAGGTGTTTTGTTTCTTGTGTAACTTTGCTGGGTGTCATCCCCTCTGTCCCAGCCACGTATCAATAGCAAACTTTGAAATTCAGGTGTCTGGCTTTGAGCTACTTTCATAGAGCTACAGTCTACAAAAGCAAGTCAAATCTTCAAGAAAGGATCTCATGCCTACTTATTCCTTAACAGTATTTGTTGTACTTCTTGAAGCCTCTTTTATTCTGTAACCTGCATGTACACCCTTCTGAGGTTTTCTCAAATGACATCACCCACTGCAATGTGCCTAGGAGGAGGTTTTACTTTGAATACCTGAACTTACTGATTTCGTAAAGAAAATCATTGTCTTATTAAGAATGATATTCTTTTGATAAGTACAAAGTTAGTAGTTCACTCTTGAATGATTTGTTTCTGAATGATAACAAGTAGAAAATACTAATCTATAAAATTTTATAGCTACAAAGATTTATGCAAGTGGGGCGGAGGGAGGGGAAGGGAGCAGGGAAGAGGGAGATAAAGAGAAGGAAAAAGAAAGGCACCACTGAGAATAATGAATCTATACCAGCTTTGCTCACTTCTGTCTCCATCCTTTGTTCCTCCTGTCAGTAATTCCAGCAGAAGTTAAAGAGAGAGCATCCCCAATAATATAAGAGATATTATCCTAGTCCATACTTAGATACAGGTGAGTGTCAGTTTAAGAATTACACAACATAAAGAGGATCGTGCATTTGGGCATCACATTGCAGAGTTGAGAGGTTTTATGGGTCATAAAAGGCTAGAAATGAGGGAACTGCCTCTGAAAATAGGAAGAAAGCTCAACAATTAACCTCAGGATGAAGTGGCTTTCCTTTCTCACTATGATCAACTCACACTTAAGTCTTTAAATGGAAAATGACCTGTATTTAACCTTTATGATTCAAAAACCCATTTAATTGTAATTATAGCTAATCCAATTAAAGATGGATTATAATAACTGCTGAATTAATAGGTCATGAAACATTGAGTTTAATTATGAGTATATTTATTTTGGAAAAAATACTTTTAAAGTATTATGTAATTTTAAAAAATTATTTTGAACTCAAAATTATATAGGTTGTGATTCATAAGTAAAAGAATAAAAGGGAGAGTGTGGGATGACAACCCCTAGCCATTCACGGTAGAAGGGCAGGACAGTAGACAGAAGAATAGGAGTGACAAAGCTTGTTTTTAAATAGTTAAACTCAATCATTTTTTAATTCACAACCTTGAAAAAAAAGATTGAGCTAATAGTTTAGTTTTGTACCTAGAAAAATTAAAATTATTGATAATGTTTATACTGTAATGCTAGAATCAAAAGAAAATTCTACTTTTTAAATCCACAAATCATAACCTGGCACAATGAATCACAAACTAAAGACATTTGAATCTTTGGGTTCATATTTAGGGGGAAATAAAGATGTAGATAAATTAGAACAAGTGACCAGAGTTAGCATCAATGGAAACATTTTAACATTAGTGTTTTGTTCCTCTTTCTGCATTTGAAAAACTGTGCAAACAGACATGAGTAGACTTGTTTAAAAACATGATGATTTGAACAGGAAAATTATTACCCACCAGAAGTTGAAGGATGCTGAGTATTAGAGTATGCACACAGTAGGGCCTGAGTCTTTCCAGATCTTCCCACAAATAGGAACAAGGGAATGCTCTCCAGTGATATTCACATTCAAGCCAAATTCTCCAAATGGGTTTTGGTGTAAAACTACAAAATTCTTTACCATAAGTATCAAGTTCTCTTAATTCTACACTGAGCAATTTTGATATTTAATATTCCTAAAATATAAGAATACAGACGAGGCTTGCAAGTTCTTGCCAGATGGCATGTAGAATTTCCCTGCGTGGGAATGTTTTCTTCTAAAATTTGCTTTGCCCTTGAACCATGTGCATCCTGACTAGAGACATTTCTCTCATGCTGTCTCTTGAATATGTTTTTGGATGGTGTTAAACAGTGTCAAGGCTTCTTGATATGTTCTCCTATAAATTAAGCAGTGGTTTATTCTTTTAAGATAACATTACATACAGGCGAGATAGTTTAGCAAGTAAAATGTTTGCAGCCAGGCCTGACAAACTGAGCTGTGATCCAGAGGTTTACATGGTGGAAAGAGAGAACTGGCTCACAGTTGTTCTTTGCCTTCAATGGGCAACTAGTCATGTGTATACACACACACACACACACACACACACACACACACACACACACACACATACACACACACAGAGAGAGAGAGAGAGAGAGAGCAAAAGGATAACTGGTATTCTCCAAATGAGTGACATGGTATGGTAAGTATTCAAAGAAAATTAATACAAACACAGAATATATGATTGAAGAACACTCAAAGATACAGGGAAATTATCTGTGGAAGGATCTGAGAGTCCTCAGTTCATTTCTACAGTGGACCACACAGGTATTCACAGACAGAAACTGTCTCAAAAGCTACAAGATCTAATGGAGGCACATCAAGTCAGGTTAGGACTGTGTTCAACACTCAGACTCTTGACACTTAGCAAGATCCAGAGGGAATTTGATAGATACACTATGGTGGTATAGATCAGATTCACAAATCACCCAGAACTTTGCTCATGGGCCACAGGCTGGAGAGGTCCACTATCTCCCGGGGAAGCCCAATAGCACTGCTCCTGCGCTTGAAATCAAAGTGTACTTTTCCTGAGCAACAGCCTTCTCTGAAGTGACTGCTTTGTCCCTCAGCGTTTGGAAGCTGCTGAGCAGCACATAATCAAGCCTTGCTTCACGTTGTTTTAAACAAGCCCATTATCAGAGTCTCATCTCTTTGAAAGCTTCAGCCTTCATTACACTATTAGAAAGAAATTAACATATTGTACCTGATAAGCTTCTACTGCAGTTGAAACCTGGCAGCCTAGCTAATACTGACTATGCCAGCATTTCTTTGAGATTAAAAGTAACTTACTCAAAGTTAAAGTATGCACTGTTTTTCTACTTCCTTCTGAAGATTAAAAAGTCAGCTGTGTACTTGTTCTGACATTAATTTTCTTCAGTAAACTCAAGCAACCATTTTAGTGTTGTATTTTCAATTTGGTTGTGGAAGGATTTGTGAAGGAAAATAGCAAGGCATGCTTATCATAGGGAACAAAGACAGGAAACTGGAAGGGATAAAGCAATCCAGGACTAGTGATTTATTATAACATTTTAAATGATAGGCTGTCTTTATGCTGTTTTTATATCATCTCTTAGTGCCTAAATGCCACTAAGGTGGAGGGATTTGTAGAAAATTAATATGTATACACATCTGAGCAAGAATAGCACTGTTAACTTTTGAAAACAGATGTTTTCTATAATAACAAATTAATATATATCATAGTTATATATATATATTTAATGTATTTGTAGAAGAGCCAGTTTATTTGTACCTAATTTTAATCAGCAAAAGACAAAGCTTACATAAAAAGACTGGAAGTTTTGTGATCTGGAACCAAAAGTTGCAATGGTGATCCAAGAGTGGACTATCAATCACCACTATTTTACAAACCAAGGCCCTGCAATTTTATGTTAGGAAATGCTGCAAACAGCACAAAACTGCAGATTTCAAAATTTTAAATTGATAGGTTTCAACATACCACATTAAAAATAAATTCTAGATGAGACGTCTGTGAAAGTCAAAATTGCATTGGGTAGAAAACTTATCTAATAATTGAAGGATTGTATCTAAGCTCAGAGTCACTAGTTGGAAGAAAAAAAATGCCCATTAAAGAAAGAAAGGCTCTTGATGAAAATGTCCAAGATTTATTCAACTACTATGTTTAGAGCTTAAGAAGGGACTAGACTTTTTTTTCAATGACTATAAAATACAATTACAACATTTTACTGTTAGTCAATTTTTGACTTTAGACACGGTCAACTCTGTTCTTGGTACGTGTTACCACAGTGCGTCAACTATTACCCCCAAAATTTTGTTGTGCCTTGTGAGAAAGTCCAAAATTAGAACGCCTTCCAATCAGTTTGCACCAAAGTAACTACAATGATGATTTTTTTATTGCTTCTCAAGTGTAATGATTTTACTGTTTTAGAGTTAGAGAAGTCGAGAGTCAGAGAGAACGTAGAAAAGGCAGCACTGACTTTTCTGTAAAGGAACTATATGTAAAGGGACTATATGGCGATGGACAGAGAATTCATCCAAGTGACAGCAGCCATGTTCCAAATGCCTTGCACGCTGATGACCTGTTCTGGAAATAAATGAGTGAATTGCCTGAAAGGACCAGAAAGAGCATGCTCAGCACAGTCAGGCCACGTGTTCTCTTTTGCTAATAAATAATAATAGGTTTGGGGGTGGGACTGAGGAGACAGCTCATTGGGCCACCTTGCTTGCTGTTCAAGGACAAGGATCTGAGTTCTGATGCCCACTCATAAAATCCCATGTGCTTGTAACACAGTGTTAACATGGGGGTGAGGTCAGAGACACAAGGATCTCTGGGGCTTGATAGTTCCCACTCTGGTCCCAGGTTTGGAAAGACGTTCTAGCTCAATAGAAAAATATGAGGGTGATAGAGCAGGACTTGACATAGTCCTCAGGCTTCCACATGCATACAGAGAGGAATACACATGTACATCACACATACACACACACAATACTCACACTGAATAGGTTTTGGGGTAAAGCTGATGTAGGTTATACAAAGTTGTATAAAGTCATGACATCTCCCTGAGCCTCGTTTTTTCCAACCTGACTCTGAGGAGAGAGGAACATGAATGATAGGCATTGAACTTCAAGTTATTTAATATAAGTCACTGCCCCTTCTCTCTAGGTGCAAATGCAGCTTTCTTCCTTTACTCTAGATATAATTTCAGTGATTTTCCTAGAGTAAGACTTGTGTGACAAGAAACCTGAAGAATAGAGTCCATACCTGAAGCATGGGACTGACACTTTCCAGTTGTCTTGCTTTATTTCCTACATATAAGTCCTGATACAGTTTCCTTAAATCATACCAGAAAATAATCTCCACAAACTATTTCTGTGTATTTGAGACAATTGAATAATTCACAGGATTTTATCTTTTCCAAGCTGTCATCACATACACTTAGCAAATGGATTCATAACTGAGAATATTTTTTATAGAAAAGAGATGGTAAATTATTCAGATTGTCCTTTTTCCTCACCACCACATTAATTAACACAGTATATTAAGGACTTGCTTCACGTATAATATAATATGCAACTGTATGCAATGAATGCAGATTAGCATGTCTTAGAAAAATCAAAACAGATGCATTACATTAACAGCTAGATGACACATAGTTCACCTTTTATTTAGGTAGAGAGTACTGCTTTTGCACATTCTTCTTTATCAAAATTCTGAATAATTAACTGAACTTTTAAGTTTCTCCTAGAAATAACTGTGGTTGTTGGTATACATTAAAATAATTTTTTTATTAAACTTACTTTCTTTAATGCTGTTGTTTTTTATTTTTGCCATATCTTAAGTCAGACAAATAGCTAGTCTAACTTTAAGAATGCTTTCATTGCTAGGTGGTAGTTGCGCACACCCTTAACTCCAGCATTTAGGAGGCAGAGGCAGGCAGATACCTGAGTTTGAGGCCAGCCTGGGCTACAAAATGGCAGACAAGGCTACACAGAGAAACTCTATCACAAAAAAAAAAATGTTTTGGTGACCTTTAAAAGTGACTATATGAACATATTTGTTATCAAATAAAATTACTCTTATAATAATAGCTACATGGAAATAGCCAATATATTTGGTTATAAAACATAGCATTTTTTGCAATGACATATGAACTTAGGGGCTAATAACTATTTTTTTAAATACTTTATTTTTTTTTCTTCAAGTTACATCTCAGTAACAAACCCCTCCCTATTCCCCCTTCCTATCCCGCCCTTCCACCCTCTTCCCCCCAGAAGTTTCCCCTTTCAGTCCAACAGATGGTTCCTTCTCTTATTACAGTATTATACAAAACAACAGATATAAATATGCCACATTTATGAGAGTTAAATGGCCCAGTATACCTTCCCAATGTGCAGTTTATACATATTTGGCCCCTGACTTTAACATTCTACTATCTAACCATCTCCTTGAGTTTAAAGGTCTATATGTGACTCAACATTCATACTAACTTGCAACACACTTTTAAGAGTATCTTCTTAGATCTATAACACCCTCTTGATTCCTAAACAACTCAAAATTTAACTATGAGACTCTAGCTGTCTATTCTTCAACCACCTCAGAGACCTGAGAGGGATAAATATATTTGCTTATATATGAAGTGCAGGGCCTGCAGCTTCCAAAACTAAGAAAGGACATACCAATGACTGCCTGGACAGTTCCCATTTTCTCTCCATACATTCCTGCATCAGTCTTCAGCCTTTGGGTCCTGTTTCTCTGACAGACATTTGTTGTAGATCAGGGATTATGAAGGACTTACCTACCCTGTCTTGGCAGAGTTAGGCTGTCGACTTCCCTGCTACCAAGTTTTGTCCTTTTTGGACAGCAGTCTGTCTGCAGTTGGTGCAAGGGGTTTTTTCATGCCAAGAGATAGGCTTGCCACTATTTCAACCATCTTACAGTGGAGGTTCTTCGATGCTTATCTTCTACTTGGAGTAGAATAGCGGGTGCTGTCAGGCAGCTAATAACTATTTATGAGAGTGCTTCATGTAGTAGTTTTAAAAATATTTTCCCGTTACACTTGTTTGCATAACCTTCCTCTGCAATCTGTGCTTTAAGACTTCATTTTTTGTTTAAAGTCATTGGCTCTTAGTCCCACGAATAGGAGAAATATATTCTGAACCTAAGGGATTCATGTATCTAATCTTATTGTGGATTTGAAAGCTAGGATGAGCCTGAGTTTTCTGAACCCTTCCTTTGGGTTGTTATTAAAGACCTGACACCAAACTGAGCTTTCTGTTGTGGATACATCTAAACACATCACTTGATACTATGCATACCAATCATGATTTTTCAATCATGTTCAGTATTTTAACTTGAATCTACTAAATGTAAAAATTCGTAAAGTACTTTGAGAAACAAATCATGATTTTCCGGGTGTCATCAGAAGAGAACAGCTGATATGTTAGGTCAATCAGCTAATGCTGACACTGTCTTCACCAGATTTGCCAAGTCATACTGCAAAAGGAAATGACTTGATAAAACACATGTGATTCAAGGAAAAAGAAAGGATATTTGGAAAGAAATATCTGTTGAACAAGTCTGGAGAAAGGGAAAAAAATACTGAGGTGTGAACAGTATAGTTGATGCTCTAAACACTATGAAATGGGGAAACCAACTAATAAATGGAAATATACAAAGGCTTAGGCCTAGCCTGAGGATTCCATATAGGAGGAAATGAGATACAAACACATCCCACACAAGCCTTCTAGAGAGCACATGGGGTGTGCAGATTGTTTCTGTGCAGTCATTCTTTTGAAGTGAAGCATTCCCTGCAGGAAGGAAGCCCTCCTGCAACTTACCAACCTCAGGAACTCAGAAGCTGCAACACCAAGAAGTCCATCCATATTATATACCACTAAAATTGCTTGGAGTAGGAGAACATCTGGTTAGTCAAGCTGCCTGAAGGCAGTGCATGGAGTGTCAAGAATGTTCCGTCTCTGAGTCATCCCTCTTTCTAGGATGGACATCCTGATGGTCCAGCTGCCCTTGAGTCTCCCATCTTTCTCCCTGTAAGAAATCACAATAAACTCACTGGCTTACAAATTAAATAAATAAATAAATATTTAACTCTCAATAAAACTAAAACAAAATAATAAAATAATAATAATAATAATAATTCTTTTTACCTGAATTTTATAGAAGTTATGACATTTGGAACAGGAGAGGTGATAGAAGCCTGTGTCCTCAATAAGAGTTTGCTCATTATAGATTTTCAGAGACTACACAGCCCTGGTACCTAATGGAGAACATGTCTTTTTGGATGCTATTCCAGGACAGGACCACACGCATTCAGTTGTTCTACATAGTAAGTAACATCTCCCAGAGGGACATGCTAGGGAAGCAGCAAGGACAGTTTGGTGTGGTAGAAGTTAGGCTCTTTAGTGCATTAGTATGCAGTTCATCTTAGCATCTGGCAGCACATAAGGAGGAGTGTGGCATCCCTTGAACTTGCTGAAATGGACATAGGCCAGTTGAGGCCATAGTTCTGTGAGAAACAAGAAATGCCTGGCTAAAGGGGTGTGGCTAAGAAACCACAGAAGCCGCAGATGATGTTTGTTGCCACAAGAAATCACAGGACCACTGGATATCGGGAGAAATCTTGTGGGCCCTCGAGACCACCAAGGATAGCGATAAGATGCTCTATATAAACCAAAGAGCTCCACGAGGCATTCTCTTCTGATTCTTCCTCTTGCCCTCACATACTGAGAAATCAAGTGCATGCTAGAGCAGTGTACATCAATGTATGCCTTTCGTCAGTATTGAGACCACAATGGTCATAAACTGAGTAGCAGAGTCCAAGATAGAGACTTTTACCAGAGACCTTTTGCAGCAAATAAGGGTGACAGAAAAGGCGGGCAGAATTCAGAAGCTGAGGTGAGAAACTAGGCCGTGAAACATACATGGACTGAGGAGAAAATAAAAATGAGTCTCAGCTGATGGAGGAAGCTGAATTCAAGTTTAGCGCTTAAAATATACTGGTCTAATAAACTGACCATTTTAGCAGTTGAAATAAACTGGGCATACGAACAGGCAAAAGTTAGGCCCAATGTACGCTAAGCTTTGAAAGGACTGTCTACAGTGACTGCTGTACCCAGGCTACCGAAAACCAAGATATCCTGCATGGACCTACACTAAGAATATTAATATCCCTTTAAGAACGTTAAAATAGTTATTGGTTATGTGTTCTTAGATATTAAGTGTTTAAAGGTATTAGGTATAAAGTTATAGTATGTAGGTGTTTTATAGGCATTTGTTAAGTACTAATAAATATAAGTGTTAAAAGAAAAGTTTTCTGTTACAGTTTGGAGGATAGACACCTGGACTAGTGGCCAATTTGAAAGACTCAAAGAGTATGTCTGTGATTCTTCTTAGCTTAATGATCAATATGAATTTCTTGACTGTCCTTATATGTTTAAATTCCATTTGCCAAATGTCACCCAAGAAACCTATTTTCTAGCCATTTATCCAGATATTCTGTCATCCAAAAATGTTTATGTGTACAGTTTATTTTTCTGCGATTGGCCACATAACTTTTAGATCTGCTGATCTTATCCATCTTGAAGATCTTGGCAGTTTCGCCATTGTTTGGAGGATCCAGATATTGTTCTCAGGAGTCTTAATTTGTCTCAGAGAATGTACAAACATCCAGAATTGCAGAAGAATGGAGCATGCATCTGTTCAGCCAGCCCTTTGTCAGGTGGGCTCCAGGGCCTCATTACAACATCCTCTGTAGGCAGAAGCTTGGCTCAGTTCTCAGGTTAAGGAAGGGGGATGCTGTTTTTGACTGCTGGGATGGGGAAGAAGAGAAAGATAGATAAATCAGTTCAAATGAAGCCATAAATAGCAGAAGGTACTCATGCCACTCCATGGTCCTGTACCTCTATTCCCCTCCAGTGTGCAAGCCACACATTTGTATCCATGATGATTGCATTCAAGCACACTGATACGGGAGCCAGGTGAATAAACTCCGATAAGATATATGATCCGTCATCACAGCATCAGCTAGGAAAGAGGGAAAGGTGTGTCTACAGGAGCGGCTGATCCCATCTTGGCAGGCAGGGTTCTGCTGAAGTCACAATTTGCAGTCGTTTTACATTCCTGTCAGTGCCAGCTGGCAAACTAATGGAGATGAAGGAAAGAAAGAACAAAATGTCACAACAGAAAGGAGTAAATTGGAAATTCAAGCATTTTCTTATTCCTTATAATCCTGCTGAATCAAGGCAAAATCAGTCTAGAAATGAACTATCTCCATATTAACAAAAAGCAGGTAGCTGCACAAACCTTCTTCCAGGGAGGAAAATTGATTAGCATTCTTTTGACCATCATCTTGCTCAAATGTCTTTGTGATTTCCAATAACTCAGAAAACTGGTTTATAAACAACAATATTGATTTTAGGAGTGTAATTTTGAGTGGAAAATTGCAGTACATTCAGATGCTGAAGCCTTACATTAAGGGTCCTTTGTAGTGGGGTAGTCAGGTCAATTTAAAAAAAGTTATTTCACTAATAGCATATATGATGCATTCCACAAATATCTTTCTAATACTGATCATCTGGACTTACTATATAATCATTTCCAAACACTGAAGACAAATCTATGAGTAGCAGTTCTCTATACACATCGTAAGTCACAATTTTAACCTAAAAAATTAAGGGGTGTGTTGACTCACCATGATCCACTAATTTTAAGTGTCTATGCAATCTAGTATAGTTACTTCAATTTTCCACTTTAGAAAAGAATCTTAAATGTATTACCAAAGCGATTAAAAGAAGGTCACATTAGCACATCTCATCAGAACTGAGTGTAAGATAACCCAATATGAAAAGCAGATGCTGTCAAAACATCACAGCAGATGCCTCAGCAAACACACCAAAGAGCAGGCCTTCCCTCCAGAGCAACTACAGAATAGCAGCGGTCAGTGCACCATGAATGCAGTAGAAGTGACTGGCCAAAGGCTGAAACATACTTTTTTTCTTTATTGGGAGTTTAAAATGCACTGATGTGGTGGCTTATACATTTCCGGAACCCCACAATGGGTATATTGAAGAGGTTGACTTACATGGAAAAGAGATAAACAACTTTATTTTATGGCTGCAGTTAAGCTCAGAACCCAAGTTTCCTGCCCTGGAAAGAAGAACCAAATCTTCCTGCCTATCAGCTCAAAAGTGCATGTACTCCTTGGTTTCATGTGCAAGGTGGGTCTTAAATCCTCACTCCCAAAATTTGCTATAGTGTTATGTTTCTCTATGTACAAATGATTAGCTCATACTGACTGATGTAAAGCTCTATCAATTGTTGGAATGCAATGGTGTTTTCAATAAATTTTAATAATGGATAGTTATTTCTATTCAGTGTTCATGTGCATACTTATTCTGTAAAGGTTATCTTCGGTTTCTTAACTGTACACTAAGTTAGCAATTGTCATAGTATAAGCAAACTTGACCCCAAACAGTCTATCTCATTGCCTATTGACACCTACAGAAACCATATAACCATACTTTGTAGCACTACACACTGTATTGAAAAGGACCTTTAAAAAATTTACAACTCTTTGAGAAAACTAAGCTACTCCCAAAGCATAAATACCTATCACATTCTTAAGAGAAAAAATTCATATAACTTATTACCTGAATATTTCAGAATTCTAAAATAAAGTTTCTGCATTGCCAGAATCCAAATTGCTCTGACATCAGTTTTAAATAACTAAAGGTTATCTATATATGTCAAAATATTTCTTTTATGTTTCCTGTTGGAATATGTCCTGATACCAAGTTACCAAGTACTTTTTCTTTAGCAATAAGAACATGAAATTCTGTTTTTTGCTTTTTCATTGGAGAACAGAGGGGTCAGGGTGGAATAGGTCATATGTGTGTGCCTGCTTCCTGAACATTTCCACTGACTATTGGTACTTTAATCCTATTACTTACCAGCTGGCGTGATTTGCACACTGAATCCTCGGTGTTTGTTGCTGGGGACTTTTCTTTCGTGGACTCTTCCCTATGCTCATCTTTTCCTAGTGGTTCATACTTTTGGGAGGCAGAGCTTTATCTACACAATTGCAAAAGTTGAATGTGTTACCACTGAGTTAAAAATACAAATTGTATTCAATTCACTATCACGTGGAATTGTCAGCCTCCCTAACAAGGTGGTGTCTTCTATTCCGTTGGGGTCCTCAGACTAGCAGCTTCATTACCACACACAATCTCCTCAGAATTTTAAAAAAAGAGCCTTTACATCAGGCATGTGCACTCAGATTTTATTTTACAAAGATTGCCCTAAATAGCTGTGTACTACCTGTAACAAGAGATTAATATTCAGAATACATAAGAAACTTTAAAAACCCTCAATAGAAACATATATTAAAATATCAGAAACAAAGTCAATAATAGGCATTACCAAATAAAAAGTAAAATTACTGTTAGATACAGAAAATCCATCACTGGGTAAGTATGCAGAAAAAAAGTAAGTGTGTTGAAGGAGACATATGTACTTCCTGTTTACTGATACACTATTTACAATGTCCAAGAAATAGTAACAGGTTATGTGACTATGAACTGATGAATGAAAAAAATAAGACACACATACACCATGAATACTGTTCATGCTAGAAGAATGCAATTTCCTCATTTGCAAAGACTTGGTTAGATAGCACTGGAGGTCATATTTTAAGTAAAAATAAGCCAGGCAACATGTTAAATACCAGGTGATTTCATTCCCATCCCGTGGAGCCTCAAGTTTTGAGGTTTCTGTTTGTTTGATTCTATTTGTTACTTAAAATGAGTTTAATACCATTCAAGTTCCCAAAAGTTTGTTTCAAAGGAATACCTAACTGCTGTTTGTCCCTTAAGGTGTATGAAATCCTAGCACCAGAGGCCACCCCCGCGTCATCTCTCATCTGTACCCATGCATCCTCCCATCACCCCAGGCTTCTACTCTTCCTGAACTGGCCATGACGTCCATTGACTCAGAATGATCTTTTTTGACTCTCATCTTCCATAATACTAAGTTATGTCTTTCTCCAGAATTTCCTTTCCATACCATTCCCCCCCCCCCCCCCCAAAAAAAACCCCAAAACCCTATATATACATCTTGACCAATAATAAATATCTTGAGCAGGAGGGATGACTTAGCAGGTAAGGGCACTAGCCACCAAGCCTGACCTGAAGACCTGACTTTAGTCCTTGAAACCTACATGGTAGAAGGAGATAATCAACTCCTGAAAGTTGTCCTCTGAAATTTGCCATGGCACAATTAGATGCCATGCATACATTACACTCACAAAAATGTTTTAAAAAATAGATTTAATAACTTGAAATCTTGTATTTCTTTTCAAAGACAAGCAGTGGCTTTTCTCTGTTCTCTGGCATATTACACCATTCCTTCTTTTGATGACAGACTCATCTGCTAATGTGTCTCTTTCCATCACTAGATTGTTGTTACTTCTCTGATACTTAGTAGAGTTCAAATAATAAAACAGGCTCAGAAATATCTATCCAAAGACTATGAGGGAGTGGACTATAGGATAGTCTGGCATCTCACCCAGCACATGAACAACCCAGGTTTCCTCCAGGACTACATGAGCATTCACATTAGAAGCTCATGTGCAGCACCCCAAAATGGTCAAGCCCAGTCCTTAGGCACCATGACTTAGTATAGGTTGACGTTAGATATCATGTTGCTATAAAATTGATTATATTTCCTATAAATTCTACATAAAATTATAAGACAAACAGGACACATTTGGAAAAATCAGGCTAAAGGTATTTCAAGGCCATCTCACATTGTTTGAATGACAATTAATATTCAACTATCAAAGTAATAGAAAAAGTAACACTCACATTCCCACAAATTTTCTCAGTAGTGCATTTTCTAGACACAAATCATGGTCCAACACTAATGTTTAGAAACTCAAAGACAATCCTGGTATTTCAAATACAGTTAATGATTCAGTGAAGGAATTCTTCCTTCCCACTGGAAGCCATGAATCTGGTAGTGTTACATGCATTAATCCCAGAAGACAAATATATTCAATTAAAATTATATGCATATATTTAGAGAAGTATTTTTCATGCCTATCTTGATGAAAGGAGATGTATCAAGGCATAATATGTAAAATCTTAATATAATTAAGTTTCAATTACAAGAAAAGTGAACTTTGAGTCTCAATTTAAAAGATTCTATTTTTGTACTGGCATATTTGAATTATAAGAAACTTTACTGTAACTTCATTATATCTTGAATTTTGTTTGTTTGTCTCAGGGATTGTAATATTTTGGAAATTCATTTATTAACATATACTAATTATCCATGATAATGGGTCTCATTATGACATCTCATACAAATATATACTATATTTCAAACTGTTTTTACCCTATTTCCTGTTAGCCTATCTTGTCCCCCACCTACTCCTTTGAATTACACTCCCAAACCTTTTAATCTCCATTTCTTAACTAGTGTCAGCTCTACTTTCTTATCTCTGCTTTGTGACCAAGTGAATCTCATTAGTGTTCTTTAAAGAGTATAGATAAGGGTTGGTTCCCAGTAAGATATGCACCTTTGATGGTATAGTGTTAAGCATTCTAAATGATAATTAATTGGTCCTACTTGCTGTCTGTTACTTACATTGACTCTGTTTGGTTAAATAAAATGCCGAGGCCTGAGATTGGGCAAGAACAGAAAAAAGTGGAACTTCCTGAGATTAGAACAGGAAGCCTGCGCTTTAGACAGAGGATTAATTCATTCCAACCAGGAGCAGGAAGATGGAGACACACACCATGGGTTAGAAAAAAGAACCTCATTCCACATGGCCAGGAACATCAGCATATCTTGGAGAATGGCAGTCCAAGGGGACGTATGTATATATGGGGTCATATTTGGGTAATAGAATTATGAGCTAGCTTAGATGGGCTAGGATTGAACAATTCAGGCCAAGGCTTGTTAAAATCCATGTGGTCTCTGTGTGCTCATTTATAATGTCTGGTTAAAGATTAACAACTGCCGAACCAATTAAATATAATATAAATACTAATAAATAATTTAATTAGCAATTCTTTTTCTACAAATGGCACCCAACAAAATTTAACATTTTTTTTTCTTCAACACACCTTATTTATTTTGTAATCAATAAAATCATTGTCTGATTTTTTTTATCTTATCACATAAAAACCTAATTGCCCTGATTTTGCTCCTTGGTTTTTGCATCTTAAAATACTTTCTCCTTTGTACCTAAGACAAAAAAATTGCCAACCTCTGCTCTACCACCAAGAAGAGATGAGACATTCAGAACGGAGCACCATATTTATTGCATATGGGATACAGTGAAGCATTTTCACATATTTAGAAGTTATGATAGCATATAATATGCTTAAATAGTTCATAAAGAGTTTTAATAAAACAAAAAATCTGGTGTGTTTTTTAAATATGCATTTGAATTATTTTCTAGAATTTGTCACCAGAATACAAGATTGTGGAAAACTATGTGGAAAGGAAAAATGAAAAACAACATTAAAAAAAATTATATTTTGACTGCTCCGGTCTGGATTAAATTTATCTAAAGCTACTGTGTGTATGTAATGTGTAATATGTGTGTGTATGTGTGTGTGCATGTGTGTGTGTGTTATATACATATTATATATGTACATATATACATAAATGCATACATGCACACATATATATTAAAGCAGCAACTCAACATTTGGGGAAACTCACTTCAGGTAGTAAATTGTTATAATTTTTTAAAAGCTGAAGATTGCCTTCAGGTGTAGGAGGGCTGAATGTGCTTTAGCTTCCTGCAACAACTTGCATAATTAAACTCAGCAAGTAGCTCTTCAATGTTTACTGTCTTGTTCCTGGCATAACAGTGCTTCTGAACACATACTGAGGGCTCTTCAGAACAGAGGCAGAAAGGCGTTTTATTTCACTGTGACTTGTATATATCCCTTAAACACAAAGCAATTTTCTGTGTCAAAACTTTGTTTCTCTTAAAAGCTTTTGTGGTGGAGTAGTTATGTCATTTCTGAAATGCTTGCTGTAAAGTGGTTGCCTGTTCGAACCACAGCTTCCTGAGAACTAGATGAAAATCGAGCAGCTGCCTAAAGTAGTCGCCTGAAGTGCCTCAGGCAGAGCTGATGCAGACTGATCACGTGTGCAAAGCTCCCTACTCTAAAAGTCTTGCTACCTTCTGTTGGAAAGCCTACTGTTTTGATTAGAATATCATGAAGGAGCTCACGCAGACACTGAAAGATGTTCAGGACCTTAGAGATCGTACAGGAATAAAAGGAATTTCTTTGCAGTTGATTAGCTTTGTTCCAAGTTGCTTTTGTTGATAGAAAACAGGAATTTAACTTAAACACGTTATGTGATTATTTCAGAAATACTGAATCCAGTAATTATGGGATTATTCAAAACCCTGGCTTTCATTAACTAAATTGTTATATTGTCCCCATATGTATCATCTATTCAACTTTGAGATTAACTATTGCCAGTATTTTAACTTTTCTGCCAAATTTTTGTGATTGCACAATATTAAATACCAGTTTTGTGGTGGGTAATATTAAGTCTACTTATCATTTCATCAATTATAGGTCTTGCTAAATTCTACCATGGTATGTAGTTTACAATGATTATATCTAACTATAACTCTTTCTGATACGAACACAGACTTTTTAATAGTTCTGAAATAATCAGTTTATTACCTCCATATACAGACATCCTTATGACCTTTATCTGATGGTAATCACATTGTAGGGTAGCTCTTGAAAATGATAGAATGCTTGCAGATCTCAAACATCTACTATAAATACATGGAGTAGAACTTAGTAACATCATGCTATTAGATAAGGAGGAAAGGAAAATATTCACTCTACAGTAATATCTATACATGCTTTATTTTGGATGACCACTGAGCCACAGATAATTTGATCTCTTTCTTAAAAGGTCTTCAAATCTTACACAACTTACAAGTCAAAATCCACTGAAGTATATACTCTAAAAATTATGGTAGCTGGGAGCTTCCTTTCCCAGGTTTATTGAGGCATACTTCACACATAAAAACAGTTTATATTTCAGGTGTACAATGTTTTAAAAAGTCCATACACATTGTATGGAATGAATACTGAAATCCAGATGATTAACAAATCCATGGCCTCACATAGTTAACATTTATTTGTATATGTGTGAAGAATACATATTATCTGCTCTCAGCAGATGTCTTGAAATGTATTATAAATCCATGTACACAATTTTTAACCTTTTATCTGCTAGCAGTCATGTGTCCATATCTTGGCTATTTAGAAATGCTGCAGAAAATGTCAGCAATGAAATGCTGTATCAGATGATGGTTTCTTAAAAGAGGGGTTACTAAGCACACATTAGTTCTGCCTTTAATTTCTTGAGGAACTCTCATACTGTTTCTGGAATAGCTGAAACAGTTTACATCCTCTCCAACAATGTACAAGGACTCTCTCTTTCCTATCATTTCATCAGTCATTCCTGTCTTTTCACATTTTGACAATAAGCATCTATAAACGTGAGGATGCCTCACTGCAGTTTTGACTTGCACTTCTATGATGAGTCATGGTGTCAAACATGTTTTCACATACATTTGTATATGTTTGCTAGAGAAATGAGCTCCTTTGCCAACTTAAGAACTTAGGTTATTATTTTATTAATATCTTCTAGCATATTCTTGAAGTGAGTCGTGTTTTATAATTTGTGTATTAACTACTTAGAGTATATGCTTTACAAGAATTTTCTGTTACTCTGTAGGTTGCCTTTCACCTCGATGATTGTGCATTTTGCTATGCAGACATTTGTTAGATTACTGTAGCCTGATTTGTTTATTTTACCTTCTTAAAGTTCTAACCAACAAAATCATATAAGTTTTCTTCTAGCACTTTTACGATTTCAGACTTTCTATAAGTCCTTAATCCATTTTGAGTTGATTTTTACGTTTAAGATGAGGATCTGTATTCTTGACACGTTTGTTGTAGATCAACTGATAGTATATTAAAAGTTTATTCATTGCATTTTTGTTCTATTATTATTGATTTATTATCTGATTATGGTAGGATTGCTCTTTGATTACTGCAGCTTTGAAATAAAATAAAATCAGGAAATATGCTTCTGGTTTGTTCTTATTAAAATTGTCTTAGGAATTCAAAGTTTTATTGTGGTTTTGTATGAATTTTAAAACTTTTTCTATTTTTGTGAAATGTTGCATTTGAAGTTTGATAGCTATTTTTTAATCTGTAGAGATCATTTTAGGTAATACAAATTTGATTTGAAAAGTAAAACTAATATATTTAATATATAATATGATGGTTTCATATGTGTATATATTGTATCCTGATTATCAAAATTATATTACCATATCTTTTACCATCAGTTATGCACATGAGATCCACAAAATTATTCATCTAATAATATTATGCTTGTATGAGCATTTTGAAAATATTAGTTTTTCTAAACCATGAACATGGTACATTATTTATGAATTTCTCTCCCATTCAGTTCATAAAATTTTAGTTTTTCAATGCACAAAGTTTCCAATACCAATACTTTGATTAAATTCAGTCCTAAATTTTTTTCTTATGTTATTACAAATAGGATTGTGCTCCTAATTTGTACTTTGTTTTTTAAAGGTAAAGTCTCACTGTATATTCCTAGATGGCCTAGAACACAGTGTAGACAGGCTGGCCAGACTTCATAGCTATCTAACTGTCTCTGCCTTCTGGAATTAAAGCATTGGAATTAAAGGCATGGACTACCATACACAGCCACAATTTCTATTTTTTTTGTATAATATATAGGAACTGAAATGTACAATAAGATAACAATTCTATTTATTTTTGTGTTGATTTTATAGGTTGATCCAACAGTTTTACTCAATTTATTTGCTAGTTCTATGTTGTCCTAGTAGAATCTTTAGAATTATCAATACATAAATTTGTTTCAATGACAAAAAGAAGTAATTTTACTTTCTGATTTAGATGGCTTTTATTTTTTCTTGTCTAGTTGCTCAGGCTAAGACTTCCAGTCCTACTTAGAATAAAGGTAGCAAATGTTTTCTCCTTATCATCTTGGTAACTTAGTGTTTTCTATTTCAATTTTATTTATTCTAAATACATTTTCAGAATTGAATTAAGTAATATAATGATAAAATAGATAGTAGATAGTATAAAGTCACCTATAAAAATAGGTAACATCTGAATTTTACTTCCACTTATATAGTGCAATTCTTTTGTAGTAAAAAACATTTGATAAATTAATTCTACAATCTGAGTTATGTTTTTTTACAGATGCTTTCAACATATGATGAGCTTTTCCCTAACAGATTCATTTCATATTGAAAATAGCACTTACCAAAAATGGGTTTAGTAAATCTGGATTTCAAACACCATTACCTAGCAATAGAGTATGCCTTGCCTTAGTTGTTCTCAGTCGTGGTCCTAAGAATGGCTCCACCCAGCATGATACCACAAGTTATTAGCCTGAGGCAGTTTCAAACTTTAAATCTTGAAGTCTGGATTCTACTGAAGGCTTATGAGTTAATCAACAGAATTAAAGAATAAAAGATATTGTTAAAAGCTGTACCATCATAATTTAAAGAGTGTTCTTTGGTGTCTTTATCATTGCTAAACTTTGTATTAAAACTGATTTCTCTCTCTCTCTCTCTTCCTCCCTCGCAAACGCACAAGCACACATGTATGCACACATATGTGTGCATGCACACACAATTCTCAGGAAAAAAGAATAAGTCTAAGTAGAAACCAGTATCAGTTTCGTCACAGCTGGTGTCAAAATACAGTTCTAAGCTTTGTGTTGACAAGTCTCAGGCATGAATTTCAGCTCGGGATCAGTTACCTGCCACACTGGTACCTTGGCCCAGTCAGCTCCTGCTAGTGTTAACTGCTATTGTTTCTATTATTATAAGAGAAAGAGCCATTTGTTGGACTGAAAGGGGGAGCTGTTGGGGGAAATAAGATATACCTTAAACTTAAAAAAAAAGGATGGGGGGCTGAGGGTGGGACTGGAGGGGGGGAATAGTGAGGGGTCTGCAATTGAGATGTAACTTGAAGAAAGAAAAAATAAAGTTAAAAATAAAACCCTGCCTTTCTGCAGCCACATACAGTAAATCACTATTTGAGAACCTGCATTGTGTTCATCTTACAATTTTCCTACTTAAAAAAGACTTTCAACTCCTTTACTATTTTAGATATGATAATTATACTTACCAAAATATATATTCAAAATAACCTAAAGAATTTATGAGAACTGATTTAATAGGATTAAATGCCATATTTATTCTATATTATTTCTGTTAAGAGCAAATAAATTTCTTAATGAAATATAACCAACACAAATATCTGCTCTTTAATCCATGAATCCATTTACTTTGAAAAATCATAGGTCTGTTATTAATTTGTATAAATAAGTTTTTTTATTACAAGATATATGATGATAACAAAGTCAAGTATATAAAACAGATTCATCTCTTTATACAACATTGTAATTTATTTGGAAAGTTCAAACATAGAGACTTCTTTTTTCTATTCAACCTGCCTCATATTAATTTAACTGTGAACAATAACAGGAAGAATAATATGGCCATGTAATCTTTTCCAACATTTACTGAAGTGCCATATCTTTAATAGTTCTTTAGTCTAAACATTTATAAATCAACAAATACACGTCTTAAATGGTAACATCAAGTGCCACTTCATAATAATCCACATTAAAGCACATTAACTAGGTAGATGACATAGTTTCTGGACACTACAGAAAAGGCCACACAGTATTCAAATAAGAGACAAAGCACCTTAAGGTCTTACTCATCTATGTTAAGGAGTGACAGGAGCCGATGAATGTGTGACAGTAAAGGATGTGGACGAACAGCCACAAATCTCACAGTGCCATGTTTGTACCGTAGCAGCTTAAGAAAAGAGAAGGTAGAATGCAATAGGCAAAGATTTAGTCTTGGAGAGTAAGAAAACCATTAAACTACAAAGAATAAGATAGTTGTGTTTTATTATAAATAATTGGTGAAATGCCTGCTTCCTATCTAACCAAATGCACCATCTCACTTTCTCTTGTTTATGCCTGACCATACTCTGTAACTTCTTTTTTTTTTAGTGTATCTTTTTATTTTCTGAATTTCACATCATGTAGCCTGTTCCCACCCATCTCCCACTTCCCCTAAGACCTACACTCCACCTTTGCAAACTCTCCAAATACTAAAACAAACAAACAAAAAACCTCATTATGGAAGCTGTAGTGTGTCTCAGTGTGTCCCACAATATTCCCTTTTGTCTACACATTTTTGCTTGCAAATGTTCATTATAGTGACTCCTTGGTGTGGTATGAGGCCTCTGGTTTCCACTACTTTGTCAATACTGGAACCTCAGTGGGACTGCTCTCAGATATCCTATTGTCCTGTGTCACAGAGATCCTGTAGTTTTGGGTCTGTGGAACTAGCCTCTTCATAAACTCCAGCCGTTGGAGTGGGCCAATTCAAAGCCCTGGTTCTGGGCCCCCACAGCCAGGGTCAGTTCTACTGTGCTACTCAGGTAAGGTGCAGAGACTGCTCTCCTCTCCCAAGTGTAGGGATTAGATAAATTAGATCTAGAAAATATATAGGAGTTTCTGATACTGTCTCTTAATTCGGGGCCTGAAGAGCATTATCAGCATGAAGTCAGCAAAAACAGGAAAGACTTAATAGACTGAAAAACAAGGTTGAAGTCAGGAAAAACAGGAAAGACTCAATAGACTGAAAAACAAGGTTGAAGTCAGGAAAAACAGGAAAGACTCAATAGACTTGAAGAAACAAAGTATCTAGCCTGACATTGTTTTCAGTTGCTAAGTGGGCAGAGCCCAAATTAAGCTGAAACAGAGTTCCTCCTATTTGAGGACAATGCATGGAGCCCAGAAAAAAGAAGAGGCCCCTGATGCTAGAGAGCTCCAAGAGTCCTGCTGAAAAAAGGGCTGGCCATTGATGGCCAGCTCTCTCCCTGAAGCAGAAAGAAGCCGGTGAGCAAAGAAAGCCTGAGCAAGACACCAAAAGTCCAAGGACTGGACCCTGTGGCTCAGCTTTTGCCTAGAGGGGCTTGATCTGTTTGATCAGTGGCCTAAAGGAAACGGTGCCTGGCTTTAAGGACTGAGGCAGAACAGCTGAGTTCCTGATTCAAAAGAAGTAAGTTGGCCTGCAGACGGCTGGGGTCTCCCACAGAGAAGAAAGCATGAAGCCTTATTTAAGGTGAGACTGCAATAACCAACTTACCCTGACGAACCTGCATCTGAGAGATCCAGAAAAAGGACTGCTAAGTGCGTTAAAGAATCTACGACAAAGACTGTGTTCCTGACGACTGAGGACCTGCCCCAGAGACTGTATCATTCTAAAAGGTTATGAAAGTAGTTGTTATGATTATCAATAGGTTTAGTGGATAGGTTAAAGGGGTTGTAGGAATTTATAGGATTAATAGTTAAGAAATTGTTGGTGTTTGTGATAAGTGAATTTAGTAATAAATAAATAAGAGTTAAATAATAATTTAAAAGTTCGGTTACACCCAAGTGCTGCAGTATGTAAGGGGATGGGTCAGCTCTCATGCTCTCATGACCCCATCAGGGCCAACTCTCCCACCTGCTACCTGTGGTGAGGGAATCAGAGAGTGGAGGGAATCTCTCCCTTACCAACAACACAGCAAAGCAGACAAAAGGCAGGGCTGACTCTCCCACACTCATACCCTGTGAACCGGCTCACTCACATCCTACACACCCAGGGCCAGCTGTACTGTGCTGCCCACCCAGTTGAGGTGCAGAGTCTGCTCTCTTGAGTCTTGCAGCATGTGAGGGGCAGGAGCATCTCTCCTACTCTTGTGACTGCATTGGGGCCAGATCTCTTGTCCACCACTTGTGGTGCAGGCAGAAGGGAGGGAGGAAATCTCTCCCTGGTCAAAACCACAGCAAAGTAGACAAGAGGCAGGGCTGGCTCTCCCACACTCACACCCTTGGGGCCTGTTCATCCACAACCCCCAAATCCAAGGCCACGCAAGTTTCTTCTAGTATCTGGCTTGCTTCCTGTCCTGGGAGCCCATCTGATGCTTGCCTGGTGCTGGGCAGGTGGTTGTAGCAGGCTAGCTCCCTTTCCAGGCCCCATGGAGCCAAACTGGTGTTGTTCTACAGCTTGTTTTTTTTTTTCCAATAATGCTAGGCTACTATTCATTCAGATGTTCATAGGTCAGAGCACTGAATGTAGACATAGCCTCTCTCCTCCCTGCCACCTACTGATGCACATGTGACACAGCAGCCACATCTGCAATGTCTCTAGGGGCAGGCTCTCTAACTTTTTAATTTCACTTTCTAATCATCTCTCAATTCATAGAATTGAACTGTCATAGAAGCAGCTGTCCTTGAAGTCACATGTAACTTGTGGGTCCTGAGTGGCATCTCTTTGTCTTCAGTCGACATCTTACAGGAACTTGTCCCTTTGACCTTTTGCTTCTGGAAAATGCTGTACTGCATCTTCTTCACCCTCTACCACTCGCCTGATCTGATTTCTTGTCATGGCTCTGATAACAACATTTCTGCCTTTGTTACCCATATATTAAATACTAAAAGTCTTCAGTAGACAGATATTTCCTGTTCTGACTCACTGTCTATTACTATAAGCTTTCTTCCTCAGCTAGATCACCCTTTCTAATGATTTTCCGATATGTAATTCTCTGGCATGCCTCCCATCAATGTTCTCAGTCATTAGACACTGCATATTAGCCCTTGGATATGTCTGGAAACTGTCAACTTTTCCTCTTCCTCATTGATAATAGAGATCTTAGGAGGAAAGTATTCACTTAGTCCAGAGGCTTCAAAAATGAAACACATTGTGGATTAAAATGTAGCATTTGCAGGTCAATTGTAAGTATTTGTAAATAAAGTCAGTAAGAATCAATGAACTTCTGAGAAAAACATCTTGAAGGAGTAGAAATTCCCTAATATGCGACAAGAACAATGTAACATTGTAGCAAAAAGAAATTTGCAATGATTTTTTTGCTGACAGTGGACTGCATGTGGATCAACAGTATGAATTTGCTGGTTTTTTCAAAAGCAATCTAAGATCATAAGTAAAAGTATATCAGTATATCACAAACACTGGCTCTCATGGTTTTGGTTACTTTTGTTAAGGTAACTATATGTAACATAACGTCAGCCATGTTAACTACATCAATTCTATTAGAATTTGGTGTAACGGAGTAAGAAAAACTATGAAATAATTTACATCAAATACATCAAATGCAGTAGCTTTAGGTGTACTCACAGTGTTACACAAGCAACACTGCTATCATCCTAAGAACCTGCCAACTCACTAAACACTAAACACTAAAGTCTAAGCAATGACTCCTCATCAGTGAGCTCTAATCTACTTCCTGTCT
>CAJQZJ010000314.1:982938-993435 GCA_907164525.1 Lophiomys imhausi | reverse complement strand
ATCAGTGAGCTCTAATCTACTTCCTGTCTATGCTGGAGCCTACTCTAAGAAGCTTATACAGGAAGAATCATGCAAGATTCCTTCTTGCGTGGCTGGTCTATATTTGCGGGACATAATGCTTTACCTTTCCTTTGTCATGAATCATAATTTCATCACGTGTATAGCCAAATGATATCCCATCTCTAAATACGCACCACATTTCATTTATTCAATTATGAGCATATGGACATTTGAGTTGTTTCTAACTTTTGGCTCTTGACAATAGCATTAAAATGAATTATCTGAATCATTGTGCAATACTTTGGAGTACTTTTAATGCACGCAAGTGAGGAGGAGTTTCTGAATCATGATAATTCTGATTAACTAAGAACCACCACTTTGTAAGCATCCTCACAATTTTACATCGTGATCACAATTTACAAGAGTTGCATTCATTAATACTTTTGAAGATATAATTTGTTTTAATTTGGAGCTTGGTAGTTAAGAATTTCTATGTAGAATTTGGTGTAATGGAGTAAGAAAAATTATAAAATAATTTAAAAATCAAAGTTATAGGACCAAGCAATGACTGGAAAACTCACTCTATAGAAGGCATGGGATGCTATCACATTCATTTTTATGATAAAACTTTAACATTTTAATACTGTTCTGTCCTTCATTATTTGTGTTACACTAACAGTCACGTGGAGTATAACATGTAATTCCATTTATCTATCCTTAGTTTATCTATAACTTGTCCCTGGTAAGTTACTTGTTTCTGTGTGTTTTTGATATGAATAAATGTATTTACTTTGAGCCTGTTTAACACACTAAAAATCTGTCTGTGGAAATGAGTGGAATTAATTGTCTGCAAGAATAGTCAGTTTTAAAAATGGGACCTGTTTGAACCAGGAACACAACATGTCATATAATGGATGAATGATAACCTACTTGCCTCTTTTCTCTACTTAGTGCCAGAACAATGATAATAAATTTAGTCTATATCAGTTAGTAATCGTGAAATTGTTAAACAGAAATTACGTTTTCAAAAAAGTAGACAAAAGTTTTATATCTTGTGAGTAATTAGGGAGATAGCTACATGAAGGAGTGAGGGGAAAAGCAAGACGACCTTGTAACCTCCCTTATTGGTTAGAGATTCCTTGACGATATACAATGCTAATACATTGCAGACACTTTTATTGAAAATCTGATATTTTGTATGTTACTAAAAGCATATATACACTCACATTGGCCTAGTGAACTCACACAAATTATTGTACTTGTAAAATTAGCATGGACTTTATGTCTTACAAGCATAGTATGAATAACTTATGAGAGTGTGCACATTCTCCACATGGACAAAAAGCCTTGCTCCCGGGTGGAACTGTGTTGTCATTTTGTGATGCTGTATATACTGAATAGATGTGTTTTAGAGAAGTCAGTTTTCTCACTGTAGTCTTTAATTGCCCACATAGGATTGCATCTTACATTAGTTCGGCAGGAGCACTCATGGAAAGAATTAAATATGTGTAGAGCATTTTAAGATCTTGAACAATATTTTTAAAGAAATTTAGATAAGACCTGGAAAGATATAGTGCCCTTGTTCTTTAGTTAAAGAAGAAATTTCTGGATCAACAAAAAACCCAGAATAGCTAAATCAATACTGTACAATAAAAAAACATCTGGAGATATCACCATCCCAGATTTCAAGCTGTACTACAGAGCAATAGTAATAAAAACAGCATGGTACTGGTATAGAAACAGACCAGTGGATCAATGGAATCGAATTGAAGACCAAGAAATGAACCCACACACCTTTGGTCACCTAATTTTTGACAAAGAAGCCAAAACCGTACAATGGAAAAAGGACAGCATCTTCAACAAATGGTGCTGGTCCAACTGGATGTCCACATGTAAAAGAATGAAATTAGACCCATACTTATCACCTTGTACATAACTTAAGTCCAAGTGGGTCAAAGACCTTAACATAAGGCCAGACACATTAAATCTACTAGAAGAGAAAGTGGGAAAAACCCTCGAAATCATTGGCACAGATGACAACTTCCTGAACAGAACACCATCAGCTCAGGCCTAAGAACAACAATCAATAAATGGGACCTCATGAAACTAAAAAGCTGTAAAGCAAAAGACACTGTCATTCAAACAAAACAGCTGCCTACAGATTGGGAAAAAATCTTCACCAACCCCACATCTGACAGAGGGCTAATATCCACAATTTACAAAGAACTCAAGAAATTAAATGCCAAGAAACCAAATAATCCAATCAAAAAATGGGGGACAGAGCTAAACAGAGAATTCACAAAGGAAGAATTATTAAAAGCTGAGAGACACTTGAAGAAATGCTCAGCATACTTAACCATCAGAAAAAGGCAACTCAAGAGGACTCTAAGATTCCATCTCACACCTGTAAGAATGGCTAAGATCAAAAGCTCAAATGACAGCACATGCTGGCGAGGGTGTGGAGAAAGGGGAACCCTACTCTATTGCTGGTGGGAGTGCAGACTTATGCAACCACTATGGAGGTCAGTCAGGTGATATCTTAGAAAACTTGGAATAGCTCTGCCTCAGGACCCAGCCATACCACTTCTGGGTATACATCCAAATGACTCCACCACAAGGAAGTTTCCTCATCCTCATCTATGTTCATAGCAGCTTTATTTGTAATAGCTAGAAACTGGAAACAACCCAGATGTCCCTCAACCGAAGAATGGATTTAAAAAACTGTGGTACATCTACACAATGGACTACTACTCAGCTATCAGAAACAAGGAAATCATACAATATGCAGCCAAATGGATGGAACTACAGAAGCTCATCCTGAGTGAGCTAACCCAGACTGAGAAAGATGCACAGGGCATCTACTCACTTATAATTGGATTTTAGCCATATAATACAGGATAACTCTCCTATAACCAATACACCAAAAGGATCAGGAACATAGACTTTGTTACCTATTAAGGGGACAATTTGCCCTAGAAGTGCTACCATGTTGGCCCCCAGTGCAAGAGGAAGCTCTTAGCCCATATATGACTGTTGAGCTGAGAGGGACTGATATGTAGGGATACTCCACATCAGAGGAGTGGGAAGGGTAGGAGAGGGAGAGGTTGGGAGGGTGGAACTGGGAAGGGTGGAATGAGGGCACTGTGCTGGAGATGTAACTTGAAGAAATAAATAAACAAAAAAGTGCACATATTAAAAAAAAAAGTCCCATTTTTTGTGAGTTCCAACTTTGAAGTCAAATACAGCATCCCCATTACACTGCAAAAAGTTCTGCAAATGCACACTCTTCCCTTCCTCCTTGCTACAGTGAGATCTTCAATCATCACTGACATACTTTCTACATTATTCTGGGATCATCGTTACTCTTTATTAGCTATATTTTTTTTGTATATTTGAGGTATTTGGATTCTGGGGTCATATACTCTTAATCATGGAACTTCTCAAAGTACCAATAGATATATAATGTAGGGACATATTATGTAGGGAAGTTGAAATAAAGTCATCATTTTAAATTGAGTTGAAATTGAAATTTCTATATGTAATTTAATAAATGATGATTTTAGGGACAGTAAAATATATTTTTCATCAAGGAAGACTTAACAAAAAATGTGTCAACCATGGTCATCTACTGAAAAGGCCAAGTGCTAGTAAGTGTTAATTTTTCGAGACAGGAAATGTATGAATTGTGGCCAATTTTTGCTTTAATATCATGTTATGGCTATTGTATGAAGTAATGAAAAACAAATAAATTCACAAGAATAAATTACTTTTTACTCTCACTACCAAATAAAACCCCCATATATGCCAAGATCCATTTTACTCCTATCTAAAAATGGAAGAAATTTTTATTCAATAATACACATAAAGTTTCCCAGTGACTGCCAAGAAGAGATCTCAACAAAATAGTGGCTACTTCTAATTTTGCCTACAGTATTTGTAAAATATCTTCTTAAAATGCAGGTTTATGTTATGGTATATATATTCAAAACTGGTGTATTTTTTGTGAAATAAAATATACTATGTAAGATGGAATATACAAAATTTATGATGTACTTCTGGATTATTTCATGAAATATATATGGTACACATTATATATATAATATGCAATGTATGTATATATAATGTACATGTAGTGTATGCATGCATGTATATAATTAACATACAATTAATAGTGAGAAAATACAGAAGACACTGTGTCCTTTGTAACAACAGGTCAGTTAAACAGTGTGTTGCTTGATACCACCACATCAATTATACCGCAATTTAGGATTTGAAGAATCCTAATAAGGTTCATATGGTGAAATCCAAAAGTAGCCTTATTGAATAATAAGTGCAAGTTTTCCACATCCACTTGTTTCACAATAGTCACATATATTTTCTTGTCATCAGTTAACATGAGAGAACAATCAAGGTTACCATTGATTTTTACCAATACTGAACTTAAAAAAATGAGGCAGGTACAAAGAAAGGCACTGCCTTTCACAACATAAATGCAGAATTAAACTGTCAAGACTTGAAATATTCAATATAGTACATGGAGAGTAGAGTTTTAATTTAAATATTTTTAAAATAACAGGAAATGCATGTATTGACCAGGAAATTCTGACAATTAATTCCAGAATTGCTGAATTCTAACAAAATGTTCTAAGGGGAAAAGTAACTAAATGAATGTGTTACTTGCTTTTAAATCATTTACAGTTGAATAATTTATGTTATATTTAATTCATTCATTTAAATTATCCAAGATGACTACAAGATGAGACGGGGTTTTAAATTGTCAAGGTTTTGCATTAAAATGTTTGCCAATAAACACGTTCTGTTTTTTTTTTAATTACTATTTTAATGGTTTTGTATATTGAAATAGGAATTAGAAGACTAAGCTAGAGTACATAGTGTAATGAGTTTTCAGGGCTATAAATATTTGACCTACATCTTTAGACACTAAATGAAAATCTCACAAAGGTATATTCTGCCTTCACTCAAAGAAAACACAACCTAATTGGCAATTACTCATTTTTCCTTCCAAATTGACCCACCTAATGTTCCCATTGTGAGGCTAACAGCATTTTTAGTTGTTTGTGCAAAAACTTTTAGAGTCATCATTAACTTTGTTCTCTTAAATCTAATGGAAAATTCTGTGTAAACCTGCCTGTAGATTATTTTCACTACATTCCTCACAGACCCCTAATGCCATGTGCTTGTCAAGCCACCGTACATTTCCGTCTCTTTGCCTTCTTCTCCCACAGACTGAAATTGTCTTTTGGTATTTCTCCATGCTTTTGTCATTGCCTTCCGTTGTCTTTTCCTAAAACAGCGTGAGAATGTTACTGTATGAATTTAGGGTTAAAACATACCAGTCTTTTAAGACAACAAATGGCTTTCTGTTTCGCTCTGCATAAAAGCCAAAGGTCTTATCATGAATGTCAGCAGTATTATGACCCAGACACTTTCTACCTCTCTTACCACTCTTTCTTTTTCCTTCTGCTGTTCTTCAAACACACTAAGCCTGCTCTTACCTCAAGGAGACAACAGAAATTTCTTTACAGTCTATGAAGGCCTCACCATTTCTTTGATTTTTTTAAACATCTATTTAATAATTTAAATCACATCTCAATCACAGCTCCTCCCTCCTCCTCTTTTGGTCCCACCCTCCCACCATTTTCCCCCTCTCCCTCCTATCCTTCTCTTCAGGTTGAAGGGGCTCCCACATGTCAACTCCCCTCAGTTCATCAGTCACATGGGGGACTAAGCTCTGGGGCCCAACATGGCAGCCCAGCTATGGTAAAGTGTCCTACTAACAGGCAACAGAATCCATGACTGAGACCCCTGCCCCCCAACTGCTAAGGGATCTGTGTGAAGACCAAGTTGCCTATCATCTATATTTGTATAGGGGGGTGTAGGTCTAGTCTAAGCTTCTTTCTTCTTTAGTTGGTTAGTGTTTCAGTCTCTGGAAGCCTCTAGGGGCCTAGGTTGGTTGGTCCTGATCTTCATGTGTTGTTCTTGTCCCTCTATTCCTCCTCCCTCTCTTATATAGGACTCCCAGAGATCAACTTAATGTTTGGCTATGTGTCTCAGTATCTGTTTTGATACTGAGTTTGCTGGGTGGAGTTTCTCATAGAATAATTAAGCTAGGTTCCTGTTTCTTTAGGTCTGTGAGTTGTAAGATAGTTATCCTGTACTATCTGGCTAAAATCCAGCTATAACTGAATACATACCATGTATATCTTTCTGGGTCTGGGTTTGCTCACTCAGGATGAACTTTTCTAGTTCCATACATTTGGCAGCAAACTGCATGATTTCCATGTTTGTGATAGCTGAGTAATATTCCACTGTGTAAATGTATCACAGTTTGTTTATTATTCTTTTGGTTAAAGGTCATCTAGGTAGTTTCCAGTTTCTAGCTATTACAAATAAAGCTGCTATGAACATAGTTGATCCTATGTCTTTGTGGTTTGGTGAATAATCTTTTGGGCATATTCCCAGGAGTGCTATGGCTGAGTCTTCAGGTAGAGCTATTCCTAGTTTTCTGAATATCACCAGACTGATTTCCAAAGTGGTTATACAAGTTTGCACTCCCACCAGCAATGGAGGAGTGTTCCTCTTTTTCCACATCCTTGCCAGCATGGGCTATCACTTGAGTTTTTTATCTCAGCCATTCTGATGGAATGAGATGAAATCTCAGTCATTTTGATTTGCATTTCCCTGATAACTAAGGAAGTTGAGCATTTCTTCAAGTGTCTCTTGACCATTAGAGATTCCTCTTTTGTGGGTTCTCTGTTTAGCTCTGTACCCCATTTTTTGATTTGATTATTTGGTTTCTTGGGTTTTATTTCTTGAGTTCTTTATAAATTTTGGATATTAGCCCTCTGTCGGATATGGAGTTAGTGAAAATCTTTCCGCAATCTGTAGGGTGTCGTTTTGTTTTTAATGACAGTGTCCTTTGCCTTACAGAAGCTTTTCAGTTTCATGAGGTCCCATTTATTGATTGATGGTCTTAGAGCCTGAGCTATTGGTGTTCTATTCAGGAAGTTGTCACTTGTGCCAATGAGTTTGAGGCTTTTCCTCATTTTATCTTCTATTAGATTTAGTGTGTCCAGTTTTATGTTTAGGTCTTTGATCCATTTGAACTGAAGTTTTGTTCAAGGTGATAAATATATGTCTATTTGCATTCTTTTACATGTTGACAGCCAGTTAGACCAGCACCATTTGTTGAAGTTACTTCCTTTTTCCATAGTATGGTTTTGGCTTCTTTGTCAAAAATTAAGTGACCATAGGTGTGTGGGTTTAATTTCTGGGTCTTCGATTCAATCCCATTGATCAACCAGTCTGTTTCTATACCAGTACCATGCTGTTTTTATTACTATTGCTCTGTAGTATACCTTAAAATCAGGGATGGTGATACATCCATATGTTCTTTTATTGTACAGGATTGATTTAAATATTCTGGGTTCTTTGTTTTTCCATATGAAATTGAGAATTGTTCTTTCAAAGTCTGTAAAGAATTGTGTTGGTATTTTGATAGGCATTCCATTGAATCTGTAGATTGTTTTTGACAGGATGGCCATTTTTATTATGCTGATCCTACCTATCTATGAGCATAGGAGATCTTTCCATCTTCTGATATCTTCCTCAATATCTCTCTTCAGTGCCTTGAAGTTCTTGCTGTACAAGTCTTTCACATGCTTGGTTAGAGTTACCCCCAGATATTTTGTATTATTTGTGGCTATTGTGAAGGGTGTTGTTTCCCTAATTTCAGCCCATTTATCTTTTGTGTAAAGAAGGGCTATTGTTTTTTCAGAATTAATTTTGTATCCAGCCACCCTGCTGAAGGTGTTTTTCATCTGTGGAATTTCTCTGATAGAATTTTTGGGATCACTTATGCACTTATGTATACTATCATGTCATCTGCGAATAGGGATACTTTGACTTGTTCCTTTCCAATATGTATTCCCTTGATCTCCTTAGCTGTCTTATTGCTCTGGCTAGAACTTCAAGTACTATGGTGAAGAGATATGGAGAGAATGGTCATCCTTGCCTTGTCCCTGATTTTAGAGGAAATGCTTTAAGTTTCTCTCTATCCACCATATAAATAAGTTGAAAGAAAAAATAACACATGATAATCTCACCAGATGCCAAAAAAAGTATATGACAAAATTCAACATCCTTTCATGATAAAAGTCTTGGATAAATCAGGCACACAAGAACCATACCTAAACATAATAAAGGCAATATACAGCAAGTGGGTAGCCAACATTGCTTTGATTCTTAAAGAGAACCTTGGAATCAAATTCTAAATGGTAATGGATTAACTGCTTGTCTGAGTATTCATAAAGTTTTATGATTTGTATAATATTCTGCTAAGTTTTACCTATAGAGATGAAAGAGACCTTCATATAAGTTTTTTTTTTGCTGTTAAGATGTAGATACCTGCATGAACTCATAACTTACATTGAATGCACTAAGCAGCTTGTACATATGTGCCTTATATGTATATATTAGGAATATATATATATGTTCCTAAATATATGTTTGTGTGTGTTATATACATATATATATGTATGCTTATACATACGTGTGTGTGTGTGTGTGGGTGTATAACAACAATGAATGAAAAAAAGAGGTCATAAATTTGAAAGAGAGCAAGGAGGGATATATGAAAGGTATGGGGTTTGGAAGGAAGAGGGGGGAGGGGATATGATGCAATTATATTATAATCTCAAAAATTTTTGTTTCTTTTTAATGTTTATTTATTACTTCAGATTACATATCCTTCACAGTCCCCTCTCTCCACCACTCCCAGTCCCACCCTCCCACCCATCCACTCCCCACTCCCCCACCTATCCTACTCCTCCAAAGTGGGTTGCCCCTACATATCAGACCCCTCAGTTCAACAGCCATATGAGTGTTAAGAGCTTCCACTTGCACTGGGGGGGCTATATGGCAACTCCATTAGGGCAAAGAGTCCCATTAACAGGTAACAAGGACTATTTTCCTGTTCCCTTTGGTGCATTGGTTGTAGGATAGTTATCCTGTACTACATGGCTAAAATCCAATTGTAAATGAATAGATGTCATGTGCATCTTTCTGAGTCTGGGTTAGCTCACTCAGGATGAGCTTTTCTAGTTCCATCCATTTGGCTGCAAATTGCATAATTTCATTGTTTCTAAGTAGTATTCCATTATGTAGATGTACCACAGTTTTTTATCCATTCTTTGGTTGAGGGATATCTGGGTTATTTCCAGTTTCCAGCTGTTACACCTAAAGCTGCTATGAACATAAATGAGGAGATGCCCTTGTGGTTTGGTGAGGAATCGTTTGGGTGGATACCCAGAAGTGTTATGGCTATGTCTTGAGGTATGGCTACTCCAAGTTTTCTAATATATCACCAGACTGATTTCCATAGTGGTTTTACAAGTTTGCACTCCCACCAGCAATGGAGGAGTGTTCCCCTTTCTTCACATCCTCACCAGCAGGTGATGTCATTTGAGCTTTTGATCTTAGCCATTCTGACAGGTGTGAGATGGAATCTCAGAGTCGTCTTGATTTTTATTTCTCTGATGATTAAGGATGTTGAGAATTTCTTCAAGTGTCTCTCAGACATTAGAGAGTCCTCCTTTGAAGATTAGCATGGCCCCTATGCAAGGATGACATGCAAATTTGTAAAGCATTCCATATTTTTATACTAAAAAAATTCTTAAGAAATAAATTTAAAGCCAGGGGCTAGTGGTGCACTCCTTTTATCCCAACACTCAGGAAGGAGAGGCATATGGGTTTCTGTGATTTCCAGGCCAGACTGGTCTGCAGAGAAAGTTCCAGGACAGCCAAGGCTATATAGTGAAACCTTGTCTCTAAAAACAAAAAAAGAAAGAAAGAAAAAGAAATTTGAAAAGAAGTAGATACTGAGTTTTGTTTATTTGCAATTCTTCAAAGTACTAATATAAAATTGTACAATATAAAAAGGTTAGATCTATGGCCTTCTGGGATCAAGATAAACTACAATTGTTTGAAGAAAAACAAGTAGAGACAGATATCTGAAGGTGAATGTAAGTTTTAAAATCTATATCCAGCCTAAGATCTATGCATAGGTATATGGGAGGAATTTAATATTTTTGTCAATAATGAAGGGACCTAGCAATGTTATGAAAAAGGCAGAGTGAAAGGAAATACTACTCTATACATGTTAGGATACTGTTTTCAGAACAAATGATATTTCTCATTTCTAGGGACATATACTAGAAATTTTAGGAAATGAAATTAGGTCAAGAAAAAGCATATTCTATAACAAACTGAATTACAGTACGGTGAGCTCTATTATTAGGAGAGTGAAATTCGGTTTCTGAGTATTTCCACTAATCCCTACATCTAAATTAGTGAAATACTATGATATCCATCCTTAAGGTCCAGGATGTGACCACAAGTTAAGAGGAAAACTCGGCTAGATACAGCAGCAATATTTTACTGTTCTCTCTCTCTCTCTCTCTCTCTCTCTCTCTCTCT
>CAJQZJ010000314.1:956589-981785 GCA_907164525.1 Lophiomys imhausi | reverse complement strand
ATATATTCACTAAATCTAACTTATATTAATCTATCAGTCCCTTCAATGTGCTCAACACTATACTATTGAAAATGGGGGAGGGGAAGCAGGGGTACAGTCTCTGGGTACAGTGGAGGCTTTCTCACGTAAGTAGATCAAGCAGTTATGGTGACAGTCAACAGTCGCTAAGGCCCCTCCAGATCAGTGGCTTCCAAGCTCTTTGTGTTGATAACACAGAGGGAACTTCCCAGACATTGGAGGGGTGAGTTTTAGATAGGAGTTTTCTTGGAGAAAAGAACTCCTTAGAGGAACACAGCCCATCATGACTGCAGGAGGTCTCAAGATTGGATGGCCACCAGGGGACACTATCTAGAACTTAAGAAGTCTTTATTGTGTTTAAGACATTGGTTGAACCAACTCAGTCCAGTTGTCCTACCCAAGAGGTGTTCATGTTCATTTTCAGTTGCCTATTCTTTAATCTCCCTTTTACATGACTTCTGTTTGGTAATATCATTCATACTGTGGAGCAAGTGGTAAAATAAATGAGGTCACTGTTAGCAGTGCTGCCCTCTTAGATGTTTGCGTGAAAGGTACCCATCAAGTAAACCTGTTTAAATGGACTCCTTCAGAAACTAGGCTGCTAAAGTGTAGGAAAACAAGTCTTAGGAGATTATTACACAGCCTTTTCTTCCATAGTATGGATTCTGGCATAATATGGAAATCCATTTGCAAACCACTGTGCTTTGTAAGACACAAAATGACATTCTTCTGAATGGTGCTCTGTATTAAGTGAAAGGTAAAGACAAAGCTGGTAAAACTCTCTTCCATCCTTAGGCCAATGTTTCATGTGCCAACAAAGGAGCAAATGGAGTTTTTGACAATGAGTTCTAAATTCAAAAGAAGCACACATAAGGACACATGTTGTGGGCTGGAGACATCATGAGTTTCAGTTCCAGCAGTTATGTAAAATGTTCGGTATGTAGCCACATGTCTTTAACCTCAGCACTGAGGGATAGAGACAGCAGGATCCTTCAAGCATGTTGGTCCAGCTGAATGGAAAGCTCAGTAATTCTTCAGTGAGAGACCCTGCTTCAGTAATGTAGAGAGATTCCTGAGGAATAATCCATGTCTGCTCACTACAAACATTTACATGAGTGAGTACAGCTCTCACCAGGAGCATGTACCAGTTCACGCACCAGTTCATACATACACAAAATAACTCCACTGGGACCCATGAATAAGCCAAGACTCTCTGAACAGAAGTTTCCAGAAGGGTACAATTCTGACACAGCAGCATATACAAGATCAGTCATAAGCCTCCAAGCCAATCAAGGAAATGTGCACAGTATACATTTTAAGCCAAACTGATCCCTGTAGGTATTCTATATGTTGCTTAACTTAATTTAATTTGAATTAAATTGGGTAAATCTACTTTCCTGTTACAAAATAAAAAGAGACTTAACTGAGATTCTAACTTATTTTATGGCTATTTTAAGGTAATTACTGACTTTGATAATAAAATGTGGACAGAATCATAGTTCACGATTAGGCTAACATTTCTTCTCACTGTGGGCATTTTTCAATAACTGTTTTGACAACGATACAGAGTGATGTATGCATTTACAATACTCTTGAATAATACATGTAAAAGTAGTTTGGAAAACTAAAAGCTTTTCCATTGAATTTGTCAACTGTGTTGATTCAGAAACACTGTAGAACCCACATGTGCTGTCACTACTGTTTTGGTAAAAGAGCACTCACTATCGTGTGCTCCAGAGCTACATGAGAACAGAAGTGAGATCCTCAGCTCTTGTCCAAGTTTGATTTGCTCTCTGATGCAATCTTGATCAAGTCATTAAACATTTTGCCAACATAAATTCTGTAGGGCAGAATAAATCTTCAGGGCCAGGTGCCCTTAAAGAAATCAGTAAACGTTGAACTTAAAATGAGCACACATGTCCGTGTGCTCTTGGTGTCTCAGTGTGAGGAGTAGCAGCATAGGAGGAGTATGCAGTACTACATACCGTGCTGACAAAGTAGGATGGGGAACAGCCTGTGAGGCTGCTGTCAATTAACTCAGTATAGTTTTTAAAACTACTGAAGCCACCTGTAGTTTTGTGCATGGGCCATCTGCATCTACCAGATAACAGACAATATAAATTACTCTTATACAGTGGTGAATAAGGGGATCTATTTTGGTCTGAGTTTAGAAAACAATCCATTGAGTGCTCAAAAAAAAAAAAATGAAACACAATAGTAACAAGAAATTTACATGCAAAAGTGTGTGGCTGGAATATGAGGTAAATCTGAAAGCTCTTAAAATTATTAATATCATAAGTGCTCTCTCTCTCTCTTTCTCTCTCTCCCCTGCATGTGTGTGTGTGTGTGTGTGTTTGTGTGTGTGTGTGTTTTGCTGGAATCAAACCCAGAACCTTCTGACACTTGTCTACAGTTCCAGTCTCCTAAGCTTCTTAGAGGATTAATTTATAGTTCATAAACTTACTCCTAAGCAGGGAATCCTGACTAGATGCTACACGGTCAAAACAAACAGATAAATGCATAAATACATATTTGTTGGCTACGGAATTTAACCTAAATCTTATCCAAGGTTTTAGTTCTTATTCCTAGCAAGAGAAACAGATATCATTTTGTTCATTGGGAAGACTACAGTAGTAACAGTTGGAAAATAGGAAACAGGATACAGAGAAATGAATCTTCTGGTATCAGTGTCAATACCAGATTGAGGGTACCTGATTTTCTTTTTAGAATACTCTATACAAGACAATTTTTAAAAATTGAGATTATTGAGGCAATACCCTTTGGCAAAAACAAAACAAAACAAAAAACTAAAAACAAACAAATAACAAAAGCCATTCTTTTAAATGTAATTTAGTGCTCAGTTTTTTTTTTTATTTTCATAAAAGTTTTATTGAAAATTATCAGTATTTTTCCTGTTCTTTTTTTTTTATAAATACTTTATTTTTTTTTCTTCAAGTTACATCTCAGTCACAAACCCCTCCCTATCCCGCCCTTCCACCCTCTTCCCCCCAGAAGTTTCCCCTTTCAGTCCAACAGATGGTTCCTTCTCTTATAACAGTAAGTATTATACAAAACAACAGATATAAATATGCCACATTTATGAGAGTTAAATGGCCCAGTATACCTTCCCAATGTCCAGTTTATACATATTTGGCCCCTGACTTTAACATTCTACTATCCAACCATCTCCATGAGTTTAAAGGTCTATATTTGACTCAACATTCATACTAACTTGCAACACACTTTTAAGAGTATCTTCTTAGATCTATAACACCCTCTTGATTCCTAAACAATTCAAAATGTAGCTATGAGACTCTAGCTGTCTATTCTTCAACCACCTCAGAGACCTGAGAGGGATAAGTATATCTGCTTATATAGGAAGTGCAGGTCCAAAACTAAGAAAGGACATACCAATGACTGCCTGGACAGTTCCCATTTTCTCTCCATACATTCCTGCATCAGTCTTCAGCCTTTGGGTCCTGTTTCTCTGACAGACATTTGTTGTAGAGCAGGGATTATGAAGGACTTACCTACCCTGTCTTGGCAGAGTTAGGCTGTCGACTTCCCTGCTACCAAGTTTTGTCCTTTTTGGACAGCAGTCTGTCTGCAGTTGGTGCAAGGGGTTTTTTCATGCCAAGAGATAGGCTTGCCACTAATTCAACCATCTTACAGTGGAGGTTCTTCGATGCTTATCTTCTACTTGGAGTAGAATAGGGGGTGCTGTCAGGCGCTGATATGTCTCGATATGTTTTTATAACTGAAATACTTGGAAATTTTGCGTTTTTTTTTAAATAATTAAACTGAGTAGAACAGGGTTAATTTTTTTAACATACTAAACAAGATTGTATATTATACACTGAAAAACAGTGAATTCTGATGGTGAGCCCACAGAAGATCCACCATCAAAATTCCTCCATCCTGCACAAAAATGCCATTTATCCAGTAAGCAGATTTGCCAATTTATCTAATTTTTGTTAAGTTACAAACTTGACTTTTAGCATACACTGGAAAGAATAGCAGTAGACACCGTCCACCTCTCACTGGACTGCTCTGCTGTAAACTACTTGGTACCTGTGTTCAACATTCTTCCTAAGAGTACTCTGTGATGAGGAAGTAGCTATAGGGAAACTCACAACATTGTTCTGATCTCCCAGGACAGTCTTGTTGTGGCAGCTTGCTTTGCCAGATATAAAGATTTTTTTTTCAAAAACTGTTTTCATTCTGAATGACAAATTAGTTACCCTGGAAACATAGGTTGTTGGGGTTTTTTTAATTGATGAAGTATTTTTAAAAACTAAACAATTTTTTAAACACAGTGATGTCAAAATTCCATTCAAATGGATGGAGATTGTTTTGCTGGGAAGTGACTTGAAAAAAACATTACTTTTGTTTTTAAACAACATGTAAGCTAGTACTTTAATTCAAGTTTCATTTTATTGTCTTGGAAGTACATAGCTTCAAGCATTATCATATTATTATGCATATTACTGTATAACAAGCACAGATTTGCATATGCAAAAGATACAAAAGATAGCTTCTATTGAGCAGGTTACTTATGTTTAAGGTTAGAATGCTCTATTCAAGTGCTTTTGTACCTAAAGTTTATTTGAATTGTTTAGGTGAATTTTTGTTTAAATTGACAAATGGTTGTCTCCAAGCTGATAATGTTTCCATTATTACAGCTGAAGGGGGGGGGGGTTATGGGAAGGATTGTTTGTTTTTAAGTTTTCATTAATCATGGCAAACATAGCTGTCAGTGACCAAGCACTTGACCTTTCTTTCTACTTTCCCTTTCTTCCAAATCGCATTAAACATCAATAGACAAGTACAATCATGTTTATTATGCTTAAAATTCCTCAGTTCCTTGAGAAAAACAATTAGGTCAACATGAGATCTGGCTATTAATGTTACTCCTCCTCCTCCTCCTCCTCCTCCTCCTCCTTCTTCTTCTTCTAGATGTATTTATTTATGTATTTTATGTATGATACAATATGAAGAGGGGTCTATTTACATGTATGTCTGTATGCCAGAAGAGGACATCGGATCCCATTACAGATGGTTGTTAGCCACCACGTGTTTGCTAGAAATTGAACTCAGGACCTCTGGAAGAGCAGCTTGTGCTCTTAACAGCTGACCCAATATTACAAGCTCCAAATGTCCTTTCTTCAATGACAGATTTATACAGGTCAATTAAAATTAAAGGCTGGGGATATAGCTCCATGATAAAACATTTGTCTCATTGTTTGTGAATCTCTGGATTCCATCCTCAGCATGGAGAGACAGAATGAAAGAAAGAAAATAGGGGGGGAGGGAGGAAGGACAAGAGGGAAGCTCACTTTAAAATGCTAATACTGGCCCATTTAGGGCTAAGAACTCAGAGTCAAGTGTTTCTAGCCCTCACCAGTTACAAATCTATGTTTTGACTGATGTAACAAAGAACAACTATCAGCTGATCATTGCTAAAGAGACTTGTTCTTCCCTGGGGTTGTAGCCCATGCTCCTGTGGATGGTGCCACGCTGATTACATTCTGTGGGTCATGATACTGAAAAGGACATGAAGTGAGAAGGAAGATGTGTGAAAGCAGATTTGGAGGAAGTTGGAAGGGGTGATTGAAGAGTGGATATGATCAAATTTTATTGTATGAATATATGAAATTCTAAGAGCAAAATAAAAATACTCACAGTGATGGTCATTTCACATTGGAAGTACAATTAAGAAATGGTGACCTGTTGTTTACTTCTTCTGTCACATTATCAAATCACAATTGTAATTAAGACTCACTCCTTTAGGAGATTAAACATGAGCAGTTGAATGATTATCTCTCTGGAAGGAGACTCTATGCTAGGCCAATAGGACACACCTGTTGTATCTTAAAATTTGTTTGAAATGTTTGGGCCAACCATTGTCTCAACTGACAGGCAATTGTTTCTAAACAGGGCAATTTTAAAGAACACATGCTTTTCATAAGTTTGTACTGAACAGAGATGATGACATGGTACATGAGTTAGGAAACAAATAAGCTGGAATTACAAGTAAATCCACCTAATTCTATTGTAGGATCTCTGTACTTGCAAACCTTCACAAGACATGCTGTGCATGGTGTGGTTCTTAAAGCAAACAAATGAGCAAGTTTCTCAGGCAGAGAAATGCCCAGATAATTTTTTATATATAATTTCAATAAATAACTGTAGATGAAAACCCAACATAGTTTCCTTAAGTCCTTTTTTAAAATGGGTTTCTTGGTGCTACCATTGTATTTACAAAATGCAGTGTACACACAAATCTAGTAATCCCATAATTCATTAAATATTCTATCCAACATAACACTAAAAATGAACACAAAAGAACATTTGTCTTTGAGAATACTTGTGTAAGAACTCAGACTTAAGTAGACAACCAATTTAAAAGTTGGTTTTCTTCCTAGGATTTTGAAAACATTGAGTTCATTTTTTTTAATGGAATTTAGTTTTTACTTCCACAAGATGAATCAGGAAGCAATCACCCTTGGAAGGGTCTTCTCTTACCTGAGTGCCTATTTTAGATGCTTGTCCCAAAGTCCCAAGTACTCACTTAATTGCGCTCTTTAGATGGTTAATGGTTCTCCAAATAAATGTGGTCACATTTCTTTTGTTTGCTACTAATTCATCACCTATGTGCAGAAAAAACAAACAAAACAGAAAACACTAGCTTCAGTTGAAACTTTCAGTAAAAGCTTCCAAAAACACCAATGTCTGTTGAAACCTCCAGCAGAAGCTTCCCACTGTCCTTTAGAATGGCGGTGAGTGAATTAATATTATAGTGAAGTCATTGTATTACAAATCGGTGACCCAAATGCATTCTAGAGAGGAAAGAAAGTTAGAAGACACCACTTCCTTCAAAGCTGTGGAAGTGAAGTCCAAATTCTGTTTTCTTGCCACTATGTGTTCTGTTGGGCGGCAGCTCCAATTCCCACAAGCAACCCTTCTTTTCATTGTGAAAACCTGCTCATAGTTTGCAGTGGCCTGAGAGGAGACAAGTCTGCCACAAATGTTCTGAGCAAATTTTACATTAGTCACATGACTCTTAGTAGTTTAATCTCAAATTATGGATTATTTCCAAGCTATGAAGAATATTTATTATATACACACTTTATTTGCTTATTGTGACTTCTAAACCTGTTGGTATTTACTTATTTCCCATGTGTGTTACATTCAAATCAATCTGTAGAAAGAGCTAACCAGGATTCTTTGAGTAAGTCTGACTCTTTGTGGAATTTCAGATGAGCACCACTTGGGAGTAATAGTTCTTTAACGCCAAAGAAAACTAGTGGCAGAATTTTCTGTATCACAAGAATTTATTTTTTCTTATCATCTTTTGTTGTTTTAAACAATTATTTTCTACATTTATTTTACTGCAGGGAAATTATAGGTTAGTTATGCTTCCCACAAGTTAATACTCATAATATCTCCCTGGGACACCACCACCCTGGCTTCCTCATGTGGGCTCTGCAGAGACTGGACACAGGTCCTCATGTTTATTCATCAGGCACTCTCTCAACTGAGCTATCTCCTAACCCCCAATAAACACTCTTGAAAAGTAAATTAGCAGAGTGCATGGCCTTATTTACCATTCAAAAGCATATGTTTAGAATCTGTTTACAGGAAAGAAAACCACACGTTCTTTCAAATTCCATGACATATATTTCAGAAAATAAGTCCTCCCTACCGTGCCATGTGGACAAGATGGAATTTCCAAAGAAAAGCAGCTGGTGGGCAGATGGGCTCCAATACTTGTCCTCTAGTAGAAAAAGCTTTTACTTTCTTCTTATACAAGTTTTGGTGACCTGAATGAGATGTTCCATCATCTCTGACATTTGAATAATTGACCCTCACTTGATGGCACTCTTTAGGTATATTTTGGAGGTCTAGGTCACTGGGGATGAGTTTGGAATTCAACAACTGGAGCCATACCTAGTTTGTTCTATGTGCCTTGAATTTGTGGTTAAGCTGAGAGTTGTCAGCTTGCTGTTCCAGTCTTCATGCCTGCCTCCTTGCAGGCTGCCCTTCTGTGAGGGCAATAGAGTCTTATCCTCTGGCAATATAAGCCCAAATAAACACTTCCTTCTACAAGTTATCATTGTGCTGATGTTTTCATAGAAACACGACTAAGACAAAAGGGCAAAGTTCTTCACTATCTCCAATAAATATGATGGTGACAGTACTAAAATTCTATTCTTAAACTATTGCTTAAAACTTATAAGATCTAGCCGGGCGGTGGTGGCGCACGCCTTTAATCCCAGCACTTGGGAGGCAGAGGTGGGCGGATCTTTGCGAGTTCGAGGCCAGCCTGGTCTACAAAGCGAGTCCAGGACAGCCAGAGCTGTTAAACAGAGAAACCCTGTCTCGAAAAACAAAAAAAAAAAAACTTATAAGATCTTCAAAATTTGTGGCTTACTACTAAAATGAGCATCAAGTTCCAAACCCAAATAGTAGATGCATGAAACCCTTCTAGAACTTTCTATGCAAAATGTTGACAGATAGTAAGCCACACCTCAAAAGCATGGACCTCTCTGATTCCAACTATTTCCTCTCCCCTAAATTGCCTTGTAAATCACACTGATGTGGAATGAGAGGATATCAAGCAAACAGGACTCTTCTGTGTAGAAGCAAGAGGAGCTAGCTCTGGATGAGGAATCCTACAGCAAAAGAACTGCAGGAAGGTGTGCAAAGAAGCTAAAGCAAATTAGTGCAAAAAACAAAGACTGGGAACAAAGAAAGAGCATGCATGGTCATCAGTGGCTATAAAGACCTGTGTGCATGAGCTTACTGCAGCCCTGACATCTCAATTCGGTTTCTTAAAACAGAATATTGTGCTTGTAGATATGTGAGAACTTTGCCTTACACAAGGGGATTCATCAAGGAAATGTGAAGCTACTGAAGATAATCATAATATCACTTTTCATACAGACATAGCCAGTTCTGAAATAAACCTCAACTATACTGACTCATTTTATTATTTTTAAGGAACTGATGTTTGAAAAATTACTGGGTTATAGAAACATATATTTATTTCTGTAGCTAGTAGAATGGTAGAATGCAATATTTTCAAAAATTTTTTCAATTGAGGCAAAAACTACTAAAATGATGGTAGTGAGTCTGAAACTTAATTATCAGCAGCCTAATTTGCCTGTCTGTGATATATGCATCACCTAATGCCAACTGATGTCAACACAAATTATGGGCAAGCAAGAAAAACTAATTGTTCCGCGTTATTTTACAGTTATTATTGATTGCCATGGCCTTTGCAAATCAAGACAGAAATAGAAAGTATAATCATTCTTGAGGATGAGTCTAACAGTGACTAGAGGGAGGGGTGAGGATGCTTCAGAATACTTTAAAAATATCACATTAACACCATAAGGTGAATTTAAAGAGGTTTACAAGAATGCAAGTAAAGCCTGAAGAAACTGTCAAATGTGATCTTTGATAAAATGTAATCTGCTTTAAGAAGACACTTCTCAGCCGGGCGGTGGTGGCGCACGCCTTTAGTCCCAGCACTCGGGAGGCAGAGGCAGAGGTAGGCGGATCTCTGTGAGTTCGAGGCCAGCCTGGTCTACAAAGCGAGTCCAGGACAGCCAGGGCTGTTACACAGAGAAACCCTGTCTCGAAAAACCAAAAAAAAAAAAAGAAGACACTTCTCAAATTTGAAAATTGTATTTTATTCTTTCTTCACTCAGAGGTCATCCTTTAGCCACAAATAGCTTAAGGACAACGTAAAAACTAAGATAGGTTTACCAAATATGCCCACACACGCAAACACATATGGAGGGTTGGGAGGATGTGACAGAGAGGGCGACAGAGATTATGAATGAGAATCTTCCTCATGGCTTCTGTGATAATTGTTTTTCTTTTAAATGAACTGAAATACCACTTGAGAAGGGTTTTATTTGGGTACATTTCTTTGGTCCTTAGTGCTGTTACACTCCACAGAATACAGTTACGTCAGAAGTCTGTCCCACAAACTAAAACAAGAAAAAAAGCAAAGAAACAGGAAGAGCCATATAATGAAAGTTGTCTATGATAAACTTTGCATCTTTCCCTCATAAGCCCCAAAGCTACCCGACCTTTTCATTACAAGCAGACAACCTCTTAAACTTCACCCCAATTAAAACCTCTCACAGTTTCTCCTTGCCATGCATCATAAAAAAAAAATGAAGTGAGTAAACTCCATTCCAACCACATATATTCAAAAGGAACCACCCGTGGTCTGGTGAGATGGCTCAGTAGGTAAAGGTACATTCACCAAGCTCAAGGATCTGAGTTCAGTCCCTGGAATCAACAGGGTAGAGAAAGACAACATATTTCTGCAAGTTGTTCTCTGACCTCCACAAGCATGCCAGGGCACATGTGCACCCCAACAATGCACACAGTATTTAAGGAAGTAACCAGAGAATATCAAAGTTCATGATGTGTAAATGCAGGACGATAGAGAGTGGCTATACTTCCCTGATAACAAAATGAATATGAAAACAATCAAGGGGCTTGGGGGGAACAGAAAAAGGCAAAAACACAGTTTCACCTTGGGATTTCAAGTATGACAGCTTATCCAGAAGTGGCAGAGAAGATCTGACTGGATCTGGTGCATCTATCATTGAATAATACAATTCCCCAGTAAAGTTCTGGCTCGGGCTTCTTCAGACTCTTAAGCAGTCCCGGGTAAGGAAGAAGAAATGATTATGTGTTGAGGTCTTTGTACCCATCTGATTTCCTGTGGTATATTTTTACACAGCTACTTTTAAAGCAACAGCTACTTCTGGGGAAAAAGGAACACAAGCTTTCTAAAATCTGATGAAAGACGGGATGCTGTATAGAAACAGGAAGGGTTATCTAAAAGTGGCAAATGAATCCTTTGTTGTAGTGAAGTCATAATAATAACATAGCAAACCAAGAAAGTATTATCACCAACATTACTATGAACAGTAGAAAATAAGATGTAGTTTTATTTTTTCAACATTTATTTATTTATTCAAGTTACATCTCAATCACAGCCCCCTCTTGATCCCACCCTCCCACTCTCTTCCCCCTCTCTGTTTTTTTTAAAGCTCTTAAATCAATACCATCCCCAAATAGGTAAACAGCACTGAGCATCTGCATTTATCTCCACCTCTGCATTTTGATTTTCCTCACCACCTACTGTATCATCTACCAAGCACATCTGTTGTGTAGCCTCTATTTCTTCTCACAGAAGGGTCAGTCCAGGAGAGTATAACTTGCATGTCAGGGACGACAACTTTTTCACAGACCCTTAATCAAGGAGTAAGGCATCCAAACACAGTGGCTATGTGCATCTATCCAACAAAGAGGCAAAGGCTGAACAATGAAAGAAACTTTCCTAAGTAAATTCTAACTGAGAAATTTCTGTTGGGTCCCTTCTGTTCCTGTAGCATATCCCCCACAAAACATGAGACTGACAAACAACAGCTTTGTTAACAGCTCTGGAGATTGGAAGTCCTCCATGAGTCTTTCAGCACTTCCTGAAGAAGCATGAGGAGCTGCTTCCTTGTGGATGCTACAGCACAAAACCTCCCTCCTTGAGGCTTCCAGTTCTAAGGGCGACTCGAGTTCTTTTTTTTTTTCTTTATTTTTTTATTTCTTCAAGTTACATCTCAATCGCAGTCCCCTCCCTATTCCCCCTCCAGTCCCACCCTCCCACCCTCATCCCCCATCCTCTTCCCTTTTTTTTTTCTTTTAAGTTTAAGTTATATCTTATTTCCCCCTACAGTTTCCCCTTTCAGTCCAACAAATGGCTCTTTCTCTTATAATAATAAATACAATACAAAACAACAGAGGTAATTAGGCCACAGTTATGAGGGTTATATGGCTTAGCGTACATTCCCAACATCCAGTCCATATGTATTTGGTGCCTGACTTTAACATTCTACTATCTAACCATCTCCATGAGTTTAAAGTTCTATATCTGACTCAACATTCATACTAACTTGCAACACAATTTTAAAAGTATCTTCTTAGATCTATAACACTCTCTTGACTCCTAAACAACTCAAAATTTAATTATGAGACTCTAGCTATCTGTTCTTCAACCACCTCAGAGACCTGAGAGGGATAAATATATCTGATTTTATAGGAAGTACAGGGCCTGCAGCTTCCAAAACTAAGAAATGACATACCAGTGGCTGCCTGGACAGTTCCCATTTTCTCTACATACATTACTGCATCGATCTTCAGTCATTTGGCCCCGTTTCTCTGACAGACATTGATTGTAGAGCAGGGGTTATGAAGGACTTACCTACCCTGTTTTGGCAGAGCTAGGTTGTCGACTGCTTCCAGGTTTTGTCCTTTTTGGACAGCATTCTGTCTACAGTTGGAACAAGGGGCTTTTCCTACCAAGAGATGGGCTTGCGACTAATTCAATCATCTCCCACTGGAGATTCTTTGATGCTTATCTTCTACTTGGAGGAGAATAGGGGGTGCTGTCAGGAGTTGATATGTCTTGATATAAAAAAATCTAAAGTTACGAAAACATCTTTGAATGCCATATTCTGCAGATCTCTTGAGGTTTTTGAAGAGTTCTTTAGTTTGTGACTCTTTTTCATATTGCCTTATCCCTCTCTATTTCCATTGCCATGACATCTTGTACTAATTTCATCTTCTTCTTCCCTTTTGTAAGGGTGCAAAAGGATATTTAAATGTGATCTTTCCATCTCAACATCTTTATTCATATAATAAAGGCCCCTGGCTGTGCAAGATAACCTAACTGAGATTCTGAGGATTCCAAGAGGGACACTTTGGAAGGACATCAATCTGTCTACTATTGGGTACCATTATTTCCTCATTCCAAGGCAATCATCATAGTTATCATCAGCTGACAAACTGTCACAAACCTAGAGTGTCTTTGGAAGAAGAAAGCTGAGGCATTGTCTCCATCAGATAAGCTCCATGCCTTTGAGACATTTTCTTGGTTGCTAATGATGTAAAAAGGACCAAGCTACTGTGGGTAGCACCATCCCTAGGTAGGGTGTCTAAGTTCTGTAAGAAAAGTGGCTGATCAAGCCAATAAGTAGCGTCCCTCCCTGATCTTTCCTTTCTCTTCTGCTTCCTAGTTCCTTCCTTGGCTTCCTTCAATGATGAATTATATAACATGTAAAGTGAAGCAAACCCTCTCCTCCCCAAATTGTTTGGTTGCCATTTTATCACAGCTACAGAAAGCAAGCAAACTAGAACACCAACTTATAATCAATGAAAACAAAAATAGAGGCCAGTGGAGAAGCAAACAAAAATTATTTTCTTGATCATTTACATGCCCCTAGGTTTCTTCTTTCAATTCCAAATTATATGTCAATCATACTTCACAACCACACACTTATTAAATATAAAATGTCTCTTAGTAATATAAGAGAATTCTGCATATAAATAGAAAAGAAGTTTCTGAGTAGCAAAAAAAAGCTTGATATCCTTCTATTTTGTTCATACCCACTCAATCAGAAATATACTATATCACAACAAGAATGGCCATGTACAGTAGTGAGCCCACTTTCTGAAAATGTCATTTCTTATAACTCATGAGGAGAAAATCCGAAAGTTGACTTCAAATCTTGGCTTGTTTGAATGTCTAATTGAGAAAGGAAATTATCTGTTTTTAGAAAATTTAAGAGTAAGTAATCAAATGATCACGAAAAAATAAGTTGCTCAGAAGTGGCAACAATGCATATCTTGTGGAGGAGGTAGAGTGGAAGCCTGTAGATGGTCCTGGACTTGAGGAATTTTACCTCTTTCTCCCTCCCAGAGTGTAGATACTTTGGCATGAAAGGCACATAGCCTTTCATGAATTCTAACAAGCTGGAGAATTACTTTGAAACCCAATACTGTACTAATAATCTCCAAATTAATATTTTTTCAGATAAATTGCATTTCAAAAAAAATGTAATCTTCTTGCTCATGAAGTGACATAATAAGTGAAAATGCCATGAAGCCTCCCAGGAAGTGCCTCATCCAGGCCACTTTCCGGGTGTTTGCTCTTTGTGTTTAGCTATGAAGAGTCTAATTTTAAATGTGTGAATAAGCTGCTGTACTTGATTGCAGACAACCAAAGAAAGTAAATTTTCTCTCCTCTTTCTCTCTCCTCCTCCCACCTCCCTCCACCTCTCAGGCTTTACTGTTTTCTTTCCATCATGCAATGACAAGTTCAGTATGTTAGCTTTGAGTTTGGGCTGGGGAAGCACAACTCCTTTGGTAACTGTTGCACTGCGCTGATAGTCTCTACTGCTGTGTGACTTCTGCTTAGCTAGGGCTTGTAAGTGTCATTCAGGAATAGCTGTTTGATAGAAGCCATTAAATAGCCATCAAGGCATTAAACAGCTACACATGAGGAAGTATACCGCCAGCGCTACCATGAATTGGCTGCTGAGAGCCCTTCAGCCTTACAGCAGGTGTGATACTACTTTGAGTCAGTCTTGGGAGCAAAGAGTTGACCACAATGTCCACAGGACTGGAGCAGAGACAGCAAGCAGTTTGAGCGTGAGAGACAGAAGCTGCCCTCCTCATCCTCCACCTGTAACATTTCCAACACATTAACAGAGACCATGGTGTGATGAGTGACAGGAATAGAACCATGAAAGTGGTAATGTCTTGCCAGTTTTAAATGCAGATGAATTACCTCTTGTCAGGGCAAAGAAGTCTTTCTTATCCTATAAAAATTCTGTGCATAACTAATGAGACACCTGGGCCGTCATACCTGCTCTAGTCAATTTTTGGTTTAGCTGCTTAACTACCTGTGGCATCTAAGCATTGAAAATGGGCATTTTCAGAATTGATTAAAATGGTAATAGATTAATATGCAAATTCTCCCATCTCAGTCTCATCCTTAATGTAATGGGCAAATATGATACATCAGTTTTGAGCTACTCCTGATATTCCTACATCAATGATCAGACATGTTTGATTCTCCTTTGTACAGAAAACATGTAAATTAGCTTATGTCTAAGACCATAGAGGGAGAACCTGGGCATGGCATGATGACAAGAAACTGCCATGAAGAGTGATCTTAGTACCAGCAACTTGTTATGATAATAGATTGCATTCTATTATATCACTGGATTTGGCTGTGATGATATTTCACAGAAAAAGATTAAAGATACATCACAATGCCAGAAACTTTATGAATGGTCTCTCTTAACATTCTTTCTACAATTAAAATTAGTAGTCAGGAACAGTAATGAATAATTCTGGGAAAGCTTAGAGTCACTGAAATAAAGAATGTACAATTTTTGTCTTTCAGCATTTCCCTCAATTGTTGAGCCAACAAGCTCTTATTGTTTACTTTTTGTATGTTAGTACTAATTCACCAATAGAGCACTTTAGAGCAGATGATGACCTTGTCCATAAAGTTCTGACAATCAAGTTTATCGTGCAGAGACAACAGGAGATAATAAAAAGTATCATATAATGTCTCTAATTTCTGCACTGTAACAAAAAAAGAAACAGATCAATTTTGGATAGAATTCTAAAGGACAATTTCACTGTTAATGGGTGGATTTAAAGTTTTCTTAGGGAGGAAACAAATGGACACAGATTGTGTTAGACCATCAACAAACAAAGAAAGAAAATACAAAGGTATAAGGGCATATTCAATAATCTGCCCCTTCTTCTTGGACCTTCCTGTGCTATGTCTATATCTCATTTTTCTCAAGCCCATGCACTCCTACATAGGAGAGGAAGAAGGATACAGAAAAGGAAAAGTAGGAATTCCCTGGGGCTAACCTCCAAAACCCATTAAGACAGGACCATTTATCAGCTTGTAGTCTCTTCCCCTACATAACAGAGTTTTCAGTTATCCTTCAAATAACCAAAAAGATGGGCGGAGAAACACCCTCCCCACCCTCTGGGCATGGGACGTCGCTCTCTTAAAGTGACTTCCTGCTGATTTGGGTCGTAGTAGACCTGTTTGGGGCCCCAACCCAAATGGGAAAAATGATTAAAAATGTTAGTACAATCCTTTTATGTTCAGTCCTTCTGTTCTCAGCTGTTTAGATGACCTAAGAGGTTTGTAGGCAGAAGCTGATCTTGCAGGCTTCACTGAGGTTCCGGCTGGGGCATTGTGTAGAGCTGAACGGTCCCAGCGACACTGGATTGCAGTGGTGGTTGCAGGCCCCCGATGGAGACAGCCAAAATTAGTAGTTTATTTGGCTAAAGTGGTATTGACCATTGTTTATTGTGCAAAAATAAGATTGTATTGGATTACATCGGTATTGATCTTTGTATATTGATACAAAATTAAGATTATAGTTGGCCACAATGGTATTGACCCTTGCATATGGACATAATATTAAGATTATATTGGGCTACATAGGCATTGATCTTGGTATATTGATACATAATTAAGAGTATATTTAACCACAATTGAATAGATCTTTGTATATTGATACAAATTTAAAGGTAATGCTTCCCAATGGTATCATACCTAGAGATACTTAAAAATAAAATGTGAAGCTCTGACCTCTTGATACCAACCGTCTAAAACGGTCTAGGATAGTTCAAACAAACTCCTAGTCATGCAAACATGTCTCTTTGTTGGCTACTATGACAGTCTAGCACAGATATTCTCTAAACTACCCAGTAATCAAGTTGCTAAGAGACAAGCAACATTTGCTTATCTAAATACAAGAGATGGATAGGGCATCTTCAAAAACCCCTTGAGATCTGCAGAATATGGCATTCAAAGATGTTATCTTAAATCAAGATTTTTTTTTATATCGAGACATATCAGCACCTGATGGCAACCCTATTCTACTCCAAGTAGAGGATAAGCATCGAAGAACCTCCACTGTAAGATGGTTGAATTGGTGGCAAGCCTTTCTCTTGGCATGAAAAAACCCCTTGCACCAACTGCAGACAGACTGCTGTCCAAAAAGGACAAAACTTGGTAGCGGGGAAGTCGACAGCCTAACTCTGCCAAGACAGGGTAGGAAAAACCCCTTGCTTCAACTGTAGACAGACTGCTGTCCAAAAAGGACAAAACTTGGAAGCAGGTAAGTCGACAGCCTAGCTCTGCCAAGACAGGGTAGGCGAGTCCTTCATAACCCCTGCTCTACAATCAATGTCTGTCAGAGAAATGGGGTCAAATGACTGAAGATTGATGCTGTAATGTATGGAGAGAAAATGGGAGCTGTCCAGGCAGCCACTGGTATGTCATTTCTTAATTTGGGAAGCTGCAGCCCTGCACTTCCTATATAATCAGATATATTTGTCCCTCTCAGGTCTCTGAGGTGGTTGAAGAATAGATAGCTAGAGTCTCATAGTTAAATTTTGAGTTGTTTGGGAATCAAGAGGGTGTTCTAAGAAGATGCTTTTTAAATTGTGATGAAAGTTGAGTTGGATATAGAACTTTAAACTCATGGAGATAGGTCGACAGTAGAATGTTGAAGTCAGGTGCCAAATACATATAGACTGGACATTGGGATTGTATGCCAAGCCATATAACTCTCATAATTTTGGCCTAATTACCTCTGTTGTTTTGTATTGTATTTATTATTATAAGAGTAAGAGCCATTTGTTGGACTGAAAGGGGGAGCTGTTGGGGGGAAAAGATATATCTTAAACTTAAAAAAAAAAAAAGGAAGGGGATGGGTGGGTTGAGGCGGAAGAGGGTGGGAGGGTGGGACTGGAGGCGGGGTAGGGAGGGGATTTCAATTGAGATGTAACTTGAAGAAATAAAATATAAAGTAAAAAAAAAAAAAAAGAAAGAAAATAATTTGGTTATATGGGAAACAGGTAAGGCAGTTTCTTAAGCTTCTTCATTCTCATGTTGTTAGGAGTTGGCATTTAGTATATCACCTTTCTCATTCAATCCTCCCAGTAACCCTATGACATAGATATTGTTATCTTCATTTTATAGATGAGGAGATGAAAATGTGGAAGTGGTTAGCTCAAGTTCTACACCTTAGAAAAAAAGACAACTTTACCTCAGTCTCAGTCCGGACACACTCATGAGGGGTATGAATGTGTTCCATCTGCAATGCTAGTTCGGCATATGAGAGGTAGTTGCAGGTTGAGGATGCTGTTCTCAGGAAAATAACTTGCAACATCCAGGTAAGAGTAAGGGGAAGGGGATGGCAAAGACAACTCTGAGTGGGTCTTACATTAGTGGCCTGGAACGGAGGGCTTGTCCAGAGAGGAGAAAGTTTTCTTACACCTTGGCTTCTTTGGAGTTGTCAAAGAATTTCAAGATCAGAATTCTCTTCCACATAGAGTGAAATATTCAGTCAAGCTTACTTTTGGGAAAACGAAAGACTAAGATTGCCAGTCCCTAGGCTGCTTGCCTAATTCTTCTTCCAAAGTAACTAGGTCAAGTCGGAGATGCATGGGTGGGGCTGGGGAGACAGTCTGTACCTGAACCTAAGGGATTTTAACAGAAAAGGAAAAGAGGCTAGCAACCATAGTGCTGGAGTCCAGAGAGAAGGGACTATGTCTTCATACCCTATATTCAGTGAAAAATCAGAGCAGAAGCCTGCCTCAGCACCGAGGAGTCATATTTATCTCAATTTTTAATACATGTATTTATTTAAAAATATTATCTACTAGGTTCCTGGTATGGCAAGTAGATTAAGAGCTACTACAGCCATAAAGTAGACTGAGTTCACTGAACATTAAGAGATCACATCACCATAATTAATTCTATAACCAAAGCAGACATGGTTTATAGCCTGGCTTAGGGGCTGATGAGGTATTTCTAACTTCAGAAAAGAAAGACTTCTGGAAGAAAAGCAATTGTAGGTGCAAGGCTAAAAACAAAGTATTTTCCAAGTGATATTCGAAATGTGTGTGATCAGCTTTGCATATTCAGAGATGGTAAGAAAATTGCAAACAGAAGACTAAAAGGTACAAAGACTAAGCATTCAGTATAGACAGGGAACAGGCTTGATCACATAGAGTTGCACAGGAATTAGAGCTACACAGCTTTTTACAGATAGAATGGTAGGTAACTGGTGTAGTTTTGCCTCCTACTCTACCTTCGTGTTACCTTAGAAGCAGCTGGTGCAGTTCTCACCAATTACAGGGAAGCCTGAAATGCTATCAATGTCAGTTCCCCTGGTCCACTTGTCACTGTTTCTGTCAATCAGATTGCGAGGGACTCTTTTTTTTTTTTTTTTTTTTTTAAAACCTGTCATGCAGAAACTAGAAAAACACAGGGAGTCCATCAGTTGATTCTATTGGTCTCACATTTTCAAGGCTGTGAGAGATATTAGCTGATAAATAATCAGTGTCCACAAAGGTGTGAGACTCCTATCTCTCTCCAATCCCCTCCTACCTACAGGCAGACTTTAGCCTCCTTTAATGTTTATGGGGGAAATGTCCTATTAGTTTTGAGTGATGTTAAATTTCATGAAGTGATAGAGTTGGTATCCTTACAACTCCATTGCCTCCCAGATTCCCCACAGGGAATAGTTTTCTCACTATTGAACTATAGACAGGAAAGGTGATGCCGAATTGTTTCAGTTCCTTAGTGAACCAAGCCGCCAGAGGAAAAGAAACACACTCGAAGGAGTTTGTTTTTTTCTAAATCAGGTTTGGCTCAAAGGTGAAACAGGAATGCATTGAGGTAAACACTGCCTTCCAGCTTTAATTCATTATAAATAAATTTGCTTTTGGCTTAACAAGCAAGAATTTCTTTGTTGTGTTCAAGCATATAGATGAAATGTACATCATAGAAATAATGAATAATCTAAAATATGGTTTTAATGATAAAGATATTAACACAGGAAGTTAATGGACACAATGCAGAGATCAGAGTTAATCGGGCAGACATAAAAAACTACTCAGAAACTGTACTTGAAAGCATCACACATATTGTACATCAAATACAAAAAAGTGTCTAATATAATGTAGTGCCCTTTATTGTATCCAGTTACCATGGATCGGTTCCCTCCCTGTCTGTTTCTTCTTTAATTTCACTGTGGTGACATGCTCGAGTGAACTCAGACATGGTACATTTCACCAATTTGGCTCTATGCCTTAGGCTTATTAAACAAACAAAGATTTGATAGGCTATCTATAAACTCTAGCCCACAGATATTTCTGCAGCTGTAAGTGTTGTCCCTAAGGTGATTTCTCACTCAGCTGTTGGAAACTCAACACACACACTTCAGTATATTATTCATGTGTATTAACTGTACAAAATAATGGACTTCTTATGATTTCATACATGTATGTATACACTTTGATTATGTTCATTCCCACATAATCTTCTCCTGCAATCCTTGCCCTACATAGTCTCCTTTCTCCTTTCATTGTTTTAAATCTCTGCATGTGAGGACTATGAGGACTGTTTTTCTGAGTTTACCTGGCCCATTACCACATGGAATCAGTGTTTGTTCCACAGATTTCTTTCCACATTTTAGCCTGTGTTTGATTACTTACCATCTTGCAACCTCCATAACCTTAGCATAAGGATTGGCCACGATTTAAGATGTTTTTTGTATGGGTTATTGTAGATACTTCCTTGCACCCATCATGACTGGGATTAAATATTTTGCAAAGTTAAGAAATAAATCAATGAATTATTTCATATTTCCTAATAAACAGACAAATTTTTTTCTCTTTAATCATTTACTTGATTATTTCTTCTACAGTCCATGCCCAGAGTGGAGTACAAATAAATTTATAATAGGTATAACTTAAATGAGTCAGTATTCATAATAAAATATACTTAAAATGCAAATGTATATTTTTGAGCTTCTAGATTTAAATTTTAATTTTGATTCTAAAGTGCAATTTTAATGTTAAAAGCTTAGACTTCAGTTGTTTACTTCCAAGATCCAGTCTAGTAGATAATGTCTAATTTTTATTATACATTTTTATCTTTCTTCTATGTCTACTTATATGTCAAGAAAAAAAAGTATATCAAGGTTCATTAGCTTTAGAAATTCACATGGATCAAAAGCTCTCTGATGTAGTTCTCATGAGGAATAAACATCATGTGGACTGAGGTTTGCTTATCCATCCCCCCCAGTGAGATGTGTGTAATTCTCTAACTGCCATGTAGGTGCAATATGGTTTATTATTACAATGAACATGCTTTAAAACCAATGAATATCACTTCATTGTTCAACTAGTGTAACATCCCATTGCCTTTTCTTGGGGAGATATGAAACTGGTATACACTATAAAAGATATAAAATAAGATGAAAGACATGATATTTGGACCAGCAATATTTACTGTGTGTACACCTTGTCAGCAATTTTAATAATCACTGATTTGAAACAAGATTACATGAACCTTGACTCAAGACAAAAACCTAGTCAGAGGATTTTTTCTAAAATGATAGGAGATTGTATGCCATACAGGAGTTTTGAAACAATATAAAGTTTCAAGGTACTTTTATATGACTTGCATTGGATCACTGCAATGCACAGAGATTATGACGAGAAAAACAAATTCAATAAACAACTGAGTGAATGTGCTGGAGCCTTTGATGCCCTCTAGCTGTGGATAGTCATCAGTGGTCCCTACACCATATTAACTGCTCCTTTTTCTGATTTATTATTATCATTATACTATTATTTTTATTTTATGAGTTTAATTTGCCAAAGATGGATATTTAATAAAAATAACAAATTCATTTTTTATCCCTAAGTCCTTTGGTCTTTACAATGGTCTGCAGTAAGACTGGATGGATTTCCATTTTCCCTATGAAGAAATCAATGCACAGTAAGATAAGACAGTCTGCTAAACACAGCAGCCATTTTAAGGCATCTCTCCAGCAAGAACACTTAGGAAATGGATACTGTTCACAGCAATAAACTCTGTGAAGCACAGGGCTGTCTGGGGCACTGGGGGTGTGGTGGGCCAGTACATGTGAGGATGAGGACATCTGCTTTGAAGAACCCAGTGAGCACATCCATGTGCTTGGATGCTGCATTTCTGTAATCGAACCTTGTGTATGAACTGAAATTACCCTGAGTCCCTTCCTTCTACTTCTGTGAGTTCACCTTCCCTCTATCTCCACAAATCTGGTTCCCTCTTCACGTTCCTCTTTAGTGTAGTGATTAAATATAAACAGCTGTAGATTCCACAGTTGAGAAAGAAGGAAGAGAAGGAGCCAAACACACTGCTGTGTGGTTTGCCATTCACCTCCTTGTGAGGCTGCCATGGTGGGGTTGCACTCCACCATCTTATAGGGAAAAGATCAGAAGAAATGATCCCCAAGTACATGCAACTGTTTTCTGTGCAGAAAGTTTGGAGGAGAATAAGGAGGGCAAAGCCTGATGCCTTGTTTATCTTTTTTGGCCTCACAGAGCTGGTTTTCAGCACGTGCTGCCTCTCCCTAGCCTTCCAACTCAATTTACTGGAAAGCCTTGAGCTCAAGTAACTTATCCAAAGTCACACATGAGTGGCTTACCAGAATTCATAGCCCAGAACTGTCATGGTTCCTAAATCCTTTATTATGAGCATTATAACATACCATCCTCCAGGTCTCAGTATTAACATCATGTAAATTTATTCTCCAGCATGATTCATTAAAATGAAAATGGGCCATTTTCTCTGATTCTCCAAGCACTTCAGAAAAAGCGTCACATCCTGAATACAGATTTCGTTCCTCAGAAGGAGACAAGAAAAGAAGTTAAACCTTTACTTGTATTGGATGATGGTTCAACCTAAAAGAGCTTTTACTTCTGTTTTCACTTTAAAATATTTAAAGGAGACCCAAGCAGGATTAAGGTTCAGAATAGCTGCAGTTGCATTTTTTAGCATCCTGTAAAGCAAGACAGCTAAAAAGTGCCTGGATACAGTGGCAGAAACCTGATTAACCCCCTCCAGATAAAGAATTAATGTAAAACCAAATTTTAAAAAACAAGATATGTTAGGTGCACACTCACTTTTAAAAATTTGTCTGTCGTTATGAAGCATATAAGTATCAATTCCTTCTATAGGTAGTATCTCATTCTCAGATTAAATAACACATTAAATGATAATATAGGCTTCGCAGTGATATCAACTGAATTCAGCATAGTCACATGGAGTAAGACTATGCAGAAACCCTTATGTAGAGCCTCAGATGCTGGAAGAGGCAACCCAGTAGGAGGAAAAGGGCCTGAGAAAAGGAAAAGAGTCAGAAGCATCCCCCACTGGCACTGTTAGGAGTCCCACAAAAACCCCAAGCTAAACAACCACTGCATGTATGCAGAGGACCTAGCATAGATCCATGTGGGCCGTGATTGCCATTTCGGTTTATGTGAGCCCCTGTGAGCCCTGCTTAGAGGATTCTGTGGGCATGTTCTGGTGTGTTTGACTCCTCGGGCTCTTGCAATCCTTCCTCCCCATCTTCTGTGGAGTTTCCTGAGTTCCACTTAATGTCTGGCAGTGGGTCTCTGCATCTGCTCCCATCAGCTGCCAGAAGAAGCCTCTTTGATGGCTACTGAGCCCATTTTTAAAAGTATAGAACTTCACTTTGGGTGCCTACGCAGCAACTTCCCTGAAGACGCTTGTTAATGCTGGCACCCACCTAGTACAGTGTTGGCATTCCATGTAATAAAAGTTACCATCTCATTATGGAATAGGACACATAGTGAAATAAGTGTAAAGACAGGCTAAAACATGCATCCGTGGGATAAGAAAATAACTGCCAATCAAGGGATACCACAGTAAGTGTCACTCTCATTTAAGTAAGGAATTCATGTTAGAGTAAAACCTAGAGTAAATTCTAGATTCTTCTAGACCAGGTCAGAAGTATGGAATATGATGAGAGTGGACCCTGTGCAAATTTCACCTGTACCACTCTCAACAACATAAATTTACACGTGGCATGTCCTGTGTGTGTCAGTAGGATGAGCAGAGCTACCACACTCAATTCTTTTATTAAGTTAAATGTACAAAACTTAACTAATCGAGGTACTATTGCACAGAAGGTCAACTCAGAGCAGCAATGGTCAGACAGTGCTAGTAATGAGAACATTTTTAAACTTCCTGGCCCAGTGCCTGGTACAGAGAAAGCCTCAAATGAACGGATTAGTTTCTTTCACTAAGTCCTCATCTGCACATAGATACATACAAACATCCATACATACATACATGCATATATACATATGTATTTAGTGTGTGTACGTGTATATTCACACATGCCCCAGAGCAGCGTGTGTGGAGGTCAGAAGACAAGTAGCAATGGTTGGTTCTTTCCACCATTTATTGGCTCAGGTCCTCAGGCTTGGGAGCAAGGACCTTTACTCTCTGAGCCATGTTGTAGGTCCCAAAATCCTTTAAACCGGTTTGAGTTAAACCTTTAGTCAAAATTAAGTCCGGCAACTTCATAAACAGGATAGATATGCCAGATATGAATGCACATGTTTTAATAAATTAAATGTGAAGTATCGACTCACAGTAAGGACTTCTGTGGAGCAGTGCACCTTCTGGATTGGGGGAGGAGTCTTGACCATATAATGACTCCGCATGCTTGAAAACTGACCTCTGGCTACTGCACATGAGAGACCACTGTGTGGAATTTCTCTAGCACTTGACTTTGAAATAACTTTTTTCCATATGGAAGCCAAATTAATATAGCAGAGAAGTTCAATCCAGTTCACTTCATCAAGCACTTGTAATTACTGAATGCCAGAAACGGACATTTTTCCTGATCAGCATCTGCATTCTCCTTCCAGAAGAGAATGCCAATACTGTTACTGTCCATCTTGATGCTTCCACATAAACAGAAATCTTTGGAGATTTAGTACCATCTTTTTGAGGATCTGAACCCCAGCCTTTCCTAAAACCACATCCACAGGATTGATATCCTGGTCCCAGACCGCCAGTCACCATGTGACATGAACTTGAGGCATGCCTGAAAGAAGGCGGTAGTGTTAACCACTGGATAAAAAAGCAACACTAACCACAACACATTTTTCTTCTTTCATATCTCTCAGGTGGATTCAGTTGCATGTTAATAGATTCAGTATAGACTGTATCTTTCAGAATATTGTGTGTCCTTAAAGAAAACATTCTAGGGGCCAGTGGGAAACAGTTACTGTCAAGCCTGACAACCTGAGGATGAGCCCCATACTCCACATTGTGGAAATAGAAAACCAATTCCCACAAATTGCCCAGTGATCTCCACATACTTGCCCTGGTATGCATGCATCACACATACACACACACACACACACACACACACACACACACACACACACACACA
>CAJQZJ010000314.1:862745-956579 GCA_907164525.1 Lophiomys imhausi | reverse complement strand
ACACACACACACACACACACACACACACACACACACACACACACACAGAGAGAGAGAGAGAGAGAGAGAGAGAGAATAAAAACTCTAAAGAACAACAATAACAAAAAGAAAATGCCAAATGTTATAGGTGTCCAGAACATCACCAATATTAGAGAAGAGTACACAGAAACTATGTAAGACATCATTCACAAAGATAAAATTACCAATACAAAACTTTCTTTATCATGGACATGTTTCAAAACATAGGAAGAATAGCTTGTGAAATAAAATGTTCTATTTCAATATTCTTTTCTCTTTTCTTTAACTGAAAACATATCTCATGGTTGAAAATAAGCTATGTCACTTACCAATTGGATAAAAGTGGGACATCGTGGCTGTCTAGGGCAGTGCACCAATATAAATACCAAAAGGAGTAAATGTGAGTCAAATCTAGCTCTCTGGAAGGTTCTTCCCCTATAAAATCCTAGTGCGTAACTGAGCAATATAGGTTTGATAAAAAATGTTTATTTTAGAGAATAAGTTACTGGAAATCCTTTGTGGGGGATGGTGCTTATTATAACAGAGATGCCACATCCATGTACCACAGCCTAATGCCTAAAAAGAAGCTGAAAAGTTAAAATGATTTAACAAATGATAGAAGGTTTGAAAAGTTGCATTGATATTACCTATCAATTCGCTTTTGATAACACTGAATATTGGGTGATGGTTTTAGAAAATCATAGGAGAAAAAAGACAGATAAGTTATATGTGCAGCCTACTAACTCTTCGTACTCAGCTGACGACTGGGCCCTATGCTGCTAAGAACAGCAAAGTCACCTGTGCTCTAAGCACAATGGAATTCTAAACTGAAATAGAAGTGTCTGGTATAGGGGAGGGAAAGGTGGTAAGTAGGAAGAATAAAGAATTTCAAATTCTGGGACTGGACAGACAGCTCAGGAGTTAAGCAGGCATGCTGCTCTTCTAGAGGACCTGAGGCCATTTCCCAGCACCCCTCTGGGCTGCTCACAACTACCTGTAACCCCAGCATTAAGGGTACCAACTCCCCATTCAAACTCTGCAGACACCTGCACTCATATATTCAGGCCCACACACAAATGCACTCATATACAAACAATCAAAAATAAACAAATCATTTTTTTATTTTTATTGAAAATGGATTCCCTCCCCTGTGTAATATACCCTGATTATAATTTCTTCTCCCTCTCTACTCCTCCCATGTCCTTCCTCTCCAATCCATATCCACTCTCTTTTTTTGCCTCATTAAGAAATGAGACAAGGTCTTTTCCCAGACAAGGTCTTTATGTGTATCCGTGGCTGTCCTAGACTCACTTTGTAGACCAGGTTGGCCTTGAACTCACAGAGATCCACCTGCCTCTGCCTCCCAAGTGGAATTAAAGGTGTGTGCCACTATGCCCGGCCATTACAGACATCTGTGAACTGCCATGTGATGCTGAGATTTGAACCCAGGTCCTTTGGAAGAACAGCCAGTGTTCTTAACTGCTAAGCCATCTCTCCAGCCGCCCCTCCCCCACCCACGCCAACCTGGAAAAACCAGCCTTTTTTAAAAAATAAATTTATTTATTTATTGCTTCAGGTTACATGTCCATCATATTGTCCTCTTTCCCCCCTTCTCAGCCCCACCCTCCCACTCTCTACCACCTAACCCTTCCATCCCACTCCTCTGGAGTGGAATGTCCCTACATAACAGTCCCCGCCCCAGTTCAGAAGTCATATGAGGCCCAAGAGCCTCCTCATACACTGGGAGCCTACAAGGCAGTACCACCAGGGAAAAGTGTCTCATTGCCAGGGAGACAAAAAAAAAAAAAAAAAAAAGTTTATGTCCATGTTCCCTTTGATGCGTTGGTTGTAGTATAGATATCCTGTACTATATAACTAAAATCCATCTATAAGTGAATAGATGCCATGTGCAACCTTCTGAGTCTGGGTTAGCTCACTCAGGATGAGCTTCTCTAGTTCCATCCATTTGGCTGCAAATTGCATGATTTCATTGTTTCTGATAGCTGAGTAATATTCCATTGTGTAGATGTACCACAGTTTTTTAATCCATTCTTTGGTTGAGGGACATCTGGGTTGTTTCCAGTTTCTAGCTATTACAACTAAGGCTGCTATGAACATAGATGAGGAAACTTCCTTGTGATTCAGTGAAGAGGCATTTGGGTGTATACCCAGAAGTGGTATGGCTGGGTCTTGAGGCAAAGCTATTGCAAGTTTTCTAAGATATCACCATACTGACCTCCATAGTGGTTGCACAAGCCTGCACTTCCACCAGCAATGGAGGAGGGTTCCCCTTTCTCCACACCCTTGCCAGCATGTGCTGTCATTTGAGCTTTTGATCTTAGCCATTCTGTCAGGTGTGAGATGGAATCTCAGAGTCTTCTTGAGTTGCATTTCTCTGATGATTAAGGATGCTGAGCATTTCTTCAAGTGTCTCTCAGCCTTTAGAGATTACTCCTTTGTGAATTCTCTGTTTAGCTCTTTTCCCCATTTTTCAATTGGATTATTTGGTTTCTTGGCATTTAATTTCTTGAGTTCTTTGTAAATTTTGGATATTAGCCCTCTGTCAGATGTGGGGTTGGTGAAGATTTTTTCCCAATCTGTAGGCAGCCGTTTTGTTCGAATAAGTGTCTTTTGCCTTACAGAAGCTTTTCAGTTTCATGAGGTCCCATTTATTGCTTGTTGTTCTTAGGTCCTGAGCTTTGGTGTTCTTTTCAGGAAGGTAAGAGATAATAATAAATGTAATGTAATATTATAAGATAAAACAAAACTAACACATCAGAATTCGACAAAGCAACCAAACAGAAGGAACAGATCCCCCTGAGAAGGCACAAAACAAACCCAAAATAACCCCCCCCCAAAAAAAAAACAAAAAAACAGAGACACATTTGTTCACACACTCAGGAGGAACCTTACAAAAACTAAACTGGAAGCCATAATATGTACACAAAAGACCTGGTACAGACCCAAGTAGGTCCTGAGCATGATGCTTCTCTGTTTTTTCAAATTCTTCTATGAAGGAGACTCCAATTTTAAACATGCCCCATAGGGAAAATATAAGAAAATAAATATTTTCTAGAACTGTTCCTTATAGAATTTCAAGGAAAAAGGGCAACTTCAAAGGCAAATATTACAGGTTAAAATTACAGTGGCCCACCCTTGCTTTTTATACTTAAAAAGAAAAAGTATATCTTAAAGCTGAGGCAGAGGAATCAATTTTTCTCGGTGTGTTTTTCCATATAAAATGTCCTGAGTAGGCAAAAGAAAGTAACTGATTTGACAGAGAGTTCCAGGGCTTCCCTGCCATTGAGGTAAGCTTGGCATCACCCAATGCTCCTTGGATTTTTTTTTTTTTTTGCAACAGTTATAACTCTCCAATTCTTTAAAAGTCTGGTATTCTATCACAGTTAACTCGGTAGAAATTAAATTTCATGGATGTGAATTAATAAATTGTCACACCCTTTGTCTGATTGTTTTATCTTTCTTAAATGAGAATTAATGTGTCTAGAAAGAAATGTCTTCCATCTTGTGCCTGTTTAGAGTCAAATTTGCTGTTAAAAGAAACCTCAAACTACTTTAGGATAACCTGTATTATGCCCTGTGTTTCTAGCCTTGATAGTAAAATCTAAAGTACACAAGCATCTCTGCTTTCAGAACAGACTTTTAGACTGAATGACAAAACATTGTATTTTCCTGCAACTCTATAGTAAGCTGTGCACCAAACTCCTAGAAGAAAGTATCACTTTGGTTTTTTCTCTTATTTATCTACATTTTGGATAGATCCTGTTATTACATCTTAAAATACCAACTGCAAGATATTCCTTCTTTCTTCACTATCAAAACGAACTTCTCTTCCTGTAATATTTACATTTCATCTTCCTAAAAATGAAATTCAATGCTTGAGAACTTTAAAACACTTTTATTCAATGAACACAAATTATAAAAGGCACTTTTTCAAGATTTTTGATGTATTTCCTGAACATAAATCAAAAGTTTACAAAAAAAATTGTACAATAAAAGGCAGAAGAGGAGAATTTGGAAAATACTTTTGGATATATAAAAACAGAGCCCCAATGAATACACATTGGATTTGTCAGGGACATTATAGGATTCAAGTTGTTATTGAAGGGAACAAGAGAGTCATCAAAGACCACCATTTTATTGCTGTATTTTAAATCTGCACAGCTTCATTGAACCTAGAAATCCCAAATTATTTTGATTCTGCTGTGGTAATTAGTATATGATTTACAAAAGTGTCCAAGAGATACAAGCTTTATCAGCTCGTGGGTAACTAACACTAGGACAGGAGGATAATTTGTCATAATGTGGGCTAATCGATCCGAGTTAATATGTCCCAATTCACATTCATAGTAAATAACTCAGAAGAGTCTATTGTTTAGCCATTTGTGAAATTTTGTTTCTCTAGTCTCTATTCCACACTGCTATTATTGAACATTTGTAGGAGACAAAAGCCAGTTCTGAAATTAGCATTAAATTCTTTTATAAGCGCAATTAATGTTCTTTATATAATCACAGTAGTGAGTTTTAAACATCTATGCATCACCCTAGGCAGTATCAGTACATGCCATACACATATTTAGCATGAGCTCATTTAGAGGCCGATAAAGAATTGAAGAATGTGGTAGGTTTTTATAAAGCTGATAAACATGCCAGGAATTTATTTTTGAAAAGGAGCTTTAAAGTTTAGAGATGAGACTGTGACAGGTAAAAATTTAATCTGTGATCTTTGATTCATTTGCAACATCTTTGGGGTACAATTTGATACTATAGCGGAAAGATAAAAAGGGGCTTAGAAGATGAATGTCAGTCCAAATATGAGGAGCAGATACACAGCTTTGTCCCTAACATGATCAACTCAGATTTCATACTTTTGTTTCGTTTGGTCTTAAGTTGCTTTATGTGTGAGTTGAGTACTTCGGGTAACTCATGTTGATAAAAACTTACAAGAACGAAGTTTTGTTTGAGGAGTGGAAGGTAAGACAGAAAGAAAGACCTGGATTAGGAAAACCCTGGCCTTCCAACTACAGTGCATAGCTGATACTTGTAAAAAGCATGGAGAAAGGAAGCAGATGGAGGGCAGAGTAAACCTGAGGCTGAGATACAGATCTAGAGAAGTTCGGGTGATTGCGTGACTCCAGAGAAAATGCCAACTAGGAAAGGCTCGGGTTGGGCAGACAGGACGGAGTCCCGCAGCCCTGAGGAGCTCAGCCTTTGGCTGTGCTGCCCCAGAAGACCAAGACCGCGGTTTGAGCTTGAAAGCTGAGATGAGCCTGAACGCACTGGCAGGTAGGTAGATGCTCTCAGATAACTCCACGTTTGAGAATGAAAGACACGTTCTTACTGTAGAAGGCAAGATCGACGAGTCAAGAAAGAGAACTAGAGAAAGGTGAGCAGGATTCTGAGTTCAAAAAAAAAAAAACATCAATATACCATTTTCAGACCTGAAATTGGTCTGTTTTATATATATATATAATATTTATTATCTTTATTCGTAAGCTGCTGCTGCACCAGTATAGTTTATTCAAGTGCATTATATAAATTTTCACTGAAACGTTGAGAAAGATCAAATGAAGGTCTTCATCCTAAGTCTGCACAAATGCTTGGTAATGCAGAAAGGTCAGCAGTGTTAAACTGTGTCACTCTCCTGATCTATGTCAACGGCACACCTGCAATGCTTCTGCGGCGTCGTGTTTGACTTCTTCCCTCTAGGGCTGTGGAAATCCAAACAACTAGGACCAATTATAATGAACTAGCACGAAATTGGGTTCAGGTATAAAGAAATCAAGAACTGACAAATAATTTTTTTTTAAAGAAAAACGATAATAATAAAAAAGAAATGAGGAACTAGTGCACAGCTCAGTGGGAGAGCGCAAGAACAACCCTGATAGGCAGACTGACACCATCCCTTAGAAGTTAAACCCATGATCTCCACTACCACTTGAGTGCCCTACTATGTTAAAGGCATGATCATTTCATATGTTACATCTAATCTTGCTTGTGGAATTCCCCCCCACCCCAGTATGTGTTGTGCTGATTTTTCACATGATATAACCTAACTTAATTAAGCCTGGAAGAACTTGGTGACTGCTCAAAGACAAATTAGGACTAATAAAGGTTAGGGGTTGTTCAGTTAAGTCCCAGGGCACATTGCTTCCTGCTGATGTATGAGCAATGCTTTGATTTTATTTGTTTGTTTTATTTTTGTTTTTCGAGGCAGGGTTTCTCTGTGTAACAGAGCCCTGGCTGTCCTGGACTGGCTTTGGAACCAGGCTAACCTCAAACTCACAGAGATCCTCCTGCCTCTGCCTCCCGAGTGCTGGGATTAAAGGCGTGCGCCACCACACCCAGCTTGAACAATGCTTTGTGCTTTGAAATGGTGATTTTAAAGTGCTTGCATCTATTACAAAGGGAAATAACCAATTTTAGACCGACATTCTGATTTTTAACTTTTTTGTATTTTGGAATGTTGGGGGACTGATTTAGTATGAAAGTAGTTAAATAATGTTTCAAAGTATGTATATTGTTAAATCACATTAGAAATGAGAAAGGCATTTTATATATACATATTAATGAAAATTTGTATGTATAATTCATGTAAAATACATATATTCATGTGTGTACACATTCCCATATAAGTAATAAAACTTTAAAACACAAAGTTAAGCATCTGCTCAATCTATATCTCCTCAGCCACTGTTATATAATCTGCATTTCTCATTTCTAGCCTAATTATTGCTTGATATAATGATCAGAAATTAGAAGAAAGACATCCATGGAAGGTTGATAAGTCATCCAGAAAATTAGATTAGCATGATCAAACTATAATGGCTATTGTTAGTCATTATAATATATCACCTGAAAAGTTAGAAGAAAAATAAATTGGCATCACAGAGCAATTATACTTATAAGTCGTCCGTGGTAGATTTTACAGATGATCACTAGTTATGAATTCTTTTCATATCTAAAACTGAAGATTTTCATATATTATAGCACCGTTATTATAGTAATCAAAGCCCGTTTATTTGATCATCATCCTAATGGAGTACTTGAGGCATTTTCTCTTTTGCTAATTGACAGTTGGTCAGTTAAGAGGTGCTTTTCACAAAATCTCCAATAACCCTAAGGGTTTGAATTGGCTTATAATAAATGCCTAAGGAGCTCCTCTGGTTTCGTAAGTGCATTTGCTGAAACTCTCAACTGCTATTTTCCACCTTCTGGTCAGGAAATGCCTTTGATCTGCCATCTAGCTTCCTCTCACATGTTTTTCTCTGTCTTAAGCATTGTAACCCTACTCATCAGAACAATGACACATTACCATTTGCTTATCATCTTCTGATGCCAGAATCTTCTTTAAAAGAAAAGGAAATGCAGAGAGCAGGAAGAGGGTCAAACTGAACCTCAGATTGCCTTATTTGAAGAATTGCAGTAGGTGGTGGGTAGTCAGAATACCAAAGCTTCAGCTTGATTGTTGCTTCCACCGTAATTGCACGCTTAGGGGCTTTCTGTGTTGACCTTTGCACTACCTCCTCACGTCTGTGATGGAGCACGCCCAGCCCTGGAGCTCCCGAATGTCACCATCAGGAACACAAAGTCACTCCCTTCAATTTCATTCTCTCATCACTTTCAGATTTGGTGGTGGTAGTTGGAGGTGGGTGTGAGAAATGAACTGGACTAAATTAATAAATGAGGTTGCTGGTTGTAGAAGAGTATACAGTGCATAGGTTTAATATATTCAAATATGTTTAAAATGTTTTCTCACTATTAAGTGTGTCATATCAGGGACTTTGTCTTACAGCTTTCTTCCCTTCCCTAGCAGTTAGATGTTCAGTAAATGTTGATAAAAAACGGATGGATATGAAGAGAGATTGGGCTAGCTCATTGGATTAAAGTGTTATTATAGTTTCTTAATGGAATTATGTTTTTTTAGCAAGTAAATATTTAGAGAACATTTTTTATTTGTGCAAACTCTTATAATATCAATAATGTGACTAATTCAAAATACTCCATTGATAGCAAAAAAAAAAAAGGAAAAGTATGGGGAGGCTCATTGGTTTCTCAGATATAAGAAAATGTATATTTCATAAAGAAATATACATGGTGACTATTTTGGATGGTTTTATTCTTTCTTTTTATTTAATAAACATACCTACATACTCTCTGGATGCTAAGACACACCGTAAGATATAATAGTTCTTGTCCATAGGGACACCATGGAGAGGCTTATTACCCACTTCCTTCTTCAGTTAGTTCTTTGATTCCATTTGGTTTTCTTTCTTTTTTTTCTTTTATTACTTCTTTCCTTCCTTTCTCATGCAAAAAGCATAAACACCATAGTTATCCTCTCTCGCATAACTCCAGTTAATTTGCAAAAGTCAGCAACTGAGAGTCTTGTCTCCAGCTGATGTTAGCTTCCTTACTGTGTGTTCTAGTGTTCAAAATAAATATTTTGCAATTAGGGCAAAATATGTTTGTGACAGCTGCAGAAGATGAAGGCTTTTATTTATTCAGATATCCATTTATCTCCCAAATATCAAGGTAATGGCAGATCCCTAGCTTATCACTTCCCCTAGATGTGCACACATGATTAAACCTCCATGTGCCCACATTTTGCTTTAATCTCTTCTACAACTGCAAGTAATGAGAGGCTCTTGGATGTAACTTTAGAAGCTAATTCTTCTGGAAGAGGTTCTTAGCTGCTCAAAATGAAATGTGTCATGTGACAAATAATGCACAGCCTGGGCTCCTGTGTTGACTTCATTTAAACTCACATAGCTCAGCTTATATGTGGAAGAATTAGGCTCTGGAACAAAGGCATCACTTTGCAAGTGTGTACACAGCTTGTATATTAATCGTGCTGCAGTCTAGGCACAGTAATTAACCTCAGCTGATGAGGTATGCATTCTAATCCAGACTGTGAATATAATTGCTAGTGGGGTTTCCAGAGCCTTGGACAAAGAAAAAAAAAAAAAAAAAAGGTGTCCATTGCAGGAGTATTCATTCTTCTGTGTCTAGAGCTTTCTTTCTAATCTGTTGTGCTCCAAGTCATAGTAATGTTGATCCTCATTACCAAGATATTTAGGGAGATACGTAGAGAAAGTAATTTTCAAGCCCTTGACATGTGGTTCAAATGTGTGTTTTATTGAGAAGTCCTGTTTTGTTCATTTATTAATAAAGAGAAATATATTCAAAATAGATGCACAATCATATTACATAGAATCATCATGATTAAATATTCTTTCAATTTTGTGGAAAGGCAAAAATGTCAATCCTGTCAAACTTTTTTTTCCCACATAGATTGAAGGACTCTAAAGCAAATGTGCAGACTCACTCATGAATACTGTTATTCATGTTTGACTTCCACAGCAGGCGGGGATACTGATGGAATTAACTCTGCTGATGGAAAGAAATGTGGGGTATCCACCACATGTGATACAGCAGTTCCAGCTCACTTGCCAGGATTAGCCAATGCAAGCCAAAAACTATTGTTAGTTGCATTCATCTTAGTTCTTGTCAGTTGCAGCCACTACATAGTAAGTGACTAGCATATTGAACAGCACATGCCAGAGGGAGAATTTCACATTTAGTTTTTTAAGAGACTTGTCTTATGATAGAAAGTTTTAAAAGTGCTTTTGGTGAAATATTAACCAGTGAAGATACATAGCTAAATATACTTTGAGTCATTACTCAGTATTTTTGGACTATCCTAAGATCTTTCCACCAAAGTTGTTTTCTATGCTGTAATAATATTCTTACAAGAAATTCACAGATAAAATCTACCTAACACCCCTTTATGATGCCTTCCTTGTTCACTGTGTCAGTGTTTCAGAATCAGTGACTTACAGCATTAAAATGTGCATGGTCACGAATACGGTGGTTGCAAACTTTCCTGTGAATAGTAGAAACAATGTAAAGCAAGCTGATGTTCACATATAAACACAACACATACAGGACATGTTCACTTCTCAACTGTCTCATCTGAAGAAAGATTTAACGTCTGAAAGCAAAGGCATGAGATTACTATGGGCACCCACTCCAGTGGCCATTCAGTGGTTGTATCGTTTGATGAATGATCTCTTATAACCCTCTCAGGTACTTACCCCTTTGAGAATTATGTTGCTGAGTGCTAAGAAACCTTCAGGAATACCTAAGTCTTGTTTTATCACTGGGGTTTCATGCATTCTGCAATAAAGGACATTTTAAGTATGATGCTTCTATCTAGATAGATGTAGAAGTATTCAAAAAAGATCCAAATGCTTAAATTCACAGTGACAAAAACCTAAAACCTGTATTAGAAACACTTTTCTCAACATTTTATTTTGAAAAGTTTGAGCTGTAGTTAATATATTATACATTGAGGAGCCCATTAATCTTTTTATTAGCATTTGTTTTCTTATATTTTCCTCAGAGACAAAGCAACAAATGAGGAATGTTCTTAATTTGATCTCCGGAGTGATCATAGGTATGGATATTGTATCATTTAACAGATGTGCTAAACAAATGAGTAGGAGTTTAAATGTACATTTGGATGCACAAAGAATTCAATTGGCTTCTTAATTGTGCTCAAGTTCGAAGGCTGAATTTCATTTCTGATGTAGATGTAGTCTCCTGATCACATGTAGTCTTAGGTTTTTAAAATTGGATTTAAAATCAAAGTAATTTTTCTTTACAAAAAGAAAGAAAGAAAGAAAGAAAGAAATCCTTCCTCACTGCATTTAAACTCATGTGAACTTTTTAAAAATACTATTCAAGTGACATTCTTGCCACTTTGTTCCCACCCACAGAGTTCTTACGATCTACAGCCATTTGCACTTGGAGACCCTTGTGTATAGCACACTCATCTTGCCGTGGACCCCTTCCAGGTGTAGCTGATGCAAAATAGAGAGCTGACTTTAAAACATATTATCCACTAAGTAACTCCTCCCTTGAATGGAATCTTTCTGACATTTCTTTGCACCAGCCAATCAGTACACAAACAAGTCCCTACCTCATCTACATCACTCCTAACAGTAAAGCAAAGGAGAGTGTTTGGAGTTCCTTTTTGGTAAGGACTCCTCTAGATGTGTTAACAAGTGTCCTCTCTGAATTGCTGGGCATGCAGTGTGAGAGCAGTAGAACACTTGTCAAGAAATACAGCCCAAGCTTCTGAATTTAGCAACTGGGGCAGAAGCCTCTTCATTGTGAGCAACTGACCTTTGGCAGAAGGTATCTCTTGAGTGGAGGTGGTTATCCTGGAAAGTGGGTACAATTCAGGAAAAACAGGATGTCCTACCTCAGCTAGTCAATTCTTTTCCTCCCACAACTCTTCCATGGAAAAAATCCCTGCCCACATGAGTGGTGTACACAGCTTCATCAGAGCACCACTTCAGAGGCACCAAGTTAGAAACTCAGGCAGACAGACAATGTTAGTTGCCTCTTAGCAATGCTTCACAAAGCCTCAAGTATTTTTCATTTCATTAACATCTTCTTTGAGTCACGCTCCATATTTTTTCAGGAAAAGAACTTCTTACTCATTTTATCTGATCTAAAAATACAGATATTCATTAAGAAATTTAGGCAGCATTGAAGAAAAAGTAAAAGCAACAGTATGAATGTGGCATGGTTATAAATTGGGTGGGAAAGCAAGGGAGTGTTTCAAAACAGGGAAAAATAAACACTTCCATCTGGGGATATCTGAGACAGCTAAAATCTGATCCTTATATGAAGTCTTTAAAAGCATGGAAAGTGTGTGCGTAATACTAATCCAAAATACTAGTGATTCTTAGGAAAGATTTCCTGTCTCTTGTGGGGAAATAAAATTGGCCTGTTGAGTGGCACAAAACAATAATGGATTCTTTCAGGTGTTCATAGTTATTTAACAATATTAGCCGTATTGGAAAAATGAGGTCAAATGTTCTAAACGTCTCAACAGTAAGCATGCCACACTCCCCTTTGAGCTTTCTCCTCTTCTACATTCCATCCTCAGACAAGAAGACAAGACATTCCATTTTTAATATTCTCATTTTAAAGCCACGATCAATGCCATTTTTAGACAGACTTTCATACTGTAGCCCAACAAAGGCTTCAAATTCATGGTAGTCCCATCTCAGCCTCCCTACTACTGTGATTACAGAAGGGACCCACCACATCACTCCCTTTTCTTTCTTTTTTTTTAAGATTTATTTATTTATTTTATGCATGGGTGCTTTATCTGCAACCAGAAGAGGGCATCAGATCACGTTGTGGATGGTTGTGAGCCACCATGTGGTTACTGGAAATTGAACTCAGGACCTCTGGAAGAGCAGCCAGTGCTCTTACCTGCTAAGCCATTCTCCAGTCCCCAGCACTTGTTTATCTCCCCTTTCCCCCGCTTCGTGAACTGTTCTGCTCGCACATCACTGCTGTTCTGCTCAATAGTATGGCAGTTGACTCACCTTCCATATTCTCTAAGTGAGAGTCAACTTTGAGAGCTGAAGAAACTGGAGTTTCTGGTGAAACTGAAACAAGAAAATAAAATGCACTCCAGTGCCAATCAGCCTTTCCCCCAACACTCCAGTTGAGCTAGCTTCAGCAAAGTTGTCCAGGAGCAACAAACAACTACCTAAGCTTAGTCCCTTAGAAGTATCAAAGCTCAGTCCTTATTCTCATTACAGGTTCACTTGCAGGGGCCCCAGATGCTAAGTGAGAGTATTGGCTTTGCCCATTGGGGTCACTCATGGAAAGATGTGTCTCTGATAGTTGACTTTATGTGTGTGACCAAACACATTAGAAAAGCTGGTCAGTTCTTCTCAAGTGGTACATTTTACTGTTCTCTAATACAGCCTCCTGGTTTGTCTTCTGCTCTTGACTTGCTCAGGTGCCCTTCAGGAAGGAAAGAGTGCTTTGTAGAGCCTGCAACCTAAATTAAATACTGCAGCCGAGGTCTGATCTGCATCACTCTGTACAGAACATCTGGAAAATGCAATGCTGACATATATGCAGGCAGTTAGAGGACAACGTTAGCAATGTCCACTGGGGCTACCTGATCTTTCCTCTTAACACTGGCCTCACACTGACATAGACTCCTCAATTTTAGTTTAATCCTCTAAGCGTGCTTCAACTCAAAGTTCAAAAATTCTGATATTCCACTGTGTGGTGCTTCTACTTACCATCTCTGGAGCCTTGTGCTAAGATGGATATGAGACCAAATGCAGACTGGGGAGGTAGCCTAGGGGTAGAGTGCTCTTGCTCAGCATAGATGATTCCAGCTTCAGTTCCCAGCACAATGGACATAGAAAAAAAAGAAAATGAAAGAGGGGAGAGACATGGGATTTAATCCTTAAGATCTATTGAGACAATGGGAAAACCAGGTAAGTAATCCAAATTCTGAAAAGATAATAGTTACTAAGAACATAGATAATTAGTATAGGGGAGATGGACGACTTAGCAGCTAAGAGCACGTATTGCTCTTGCAGAGGACACAGGTTCAGTTACTAGTACCTACATGGTGACTCACAACTGTCTCTTACCCCAATTCCAAATATATCCTATGCCTTCTTCTGACATCCACAGGCATGCACATGGTGCACATACACACATGCAAGCAAAACACTATTACACATAACATGAAAAAAAAACAACATTAAAATAAATTTTAAAAAATAACATAGCTCAGGGTACAACTACTAAGAGCACAAACTAAGCCTAACATAGCAGTGGCTGAAGAGAAACCACGAACTGATCTTCCCTGACTGTGACGCACCAACACTGTATCATATTTCAACTCAAATCTGCCTTAGAGGAAGGAGACAGTCCTAGTGGACGGACAGTGATGGGCATAGGTGTACATCCTTGAAAAAGGAATAGGCCTTACCTAAGCATAAAAGAGCATGGCACAGGCTAGAGATGAGAAGAGAGATGTTTACTACGGAAAAAAATCATGAAACTTTTTGTATAAAACTTATTTTTTAAGCGACAGAGGCTTTGAACTGAAATCGTATATTTCTTGTTTATTTATTACTTCAAGTTACATCTTCATCACAGTCCCCTCCCTCCACCCCTCCTAGCCCCACCCTCCCACCATCTCCCCCTTCTCCTAGAACTCATAATTCTTTTTTTTAATAATTAGGCCACAGTCATGAAAATTATAAGGTATGACATACATTTCCAATGTCTAATCCATAAATATTTGGCAACTGATATTAATATTCTATTATCTATCTATTCCATGAGTTTAAAGTTCTATACCTAACTCAATTTGCATTCTGACTTGCATTATCAACCTAACAGTTTCTACACTGGTATCTTTAAAATGCTATTCACATTTCTGTTAACAATATACTTCATTTGTTAGGAATGTGTTTTGTCTTCTAAACAGTGGCTATCATCTTACATTTGAGCAAGAGTTAAGTTCTCTACAATTGTGTTTTATTTTGCTATTTATTCTGTCATATAGTACACATGCTATAATAGCACAGGGGTCCTGACCTTTCAAACGTCTGCTTCTAGGTTATAATACATACATCAATGTGTTTTTATTCACTCACAAGCATAAAGCATATTTATATATGCAATTCATACACCTGAAAACTTTAAAAAATATATCCTTCAATTCTGTAATTTTAAAACAACTATGAGACATAAATACTGACTTCAGTAACTGTTAGACCTGTGGTTACGACAACTGCAATTTTCCCCAAACTTGAAGATGCCGCTTTTCCAAATCCAGAAAAAATATGGAAAATGACCCAATTCATTATCTTCCAGTTAAAGTACATGTTCACTATTGAATGTTGAAGTATATATAAGTTATGATGTAGACCTGAGTGAAAGCAACTTGCTTTAAAAAACGTTCCACATTTACAAAGATGGCCTCACAGAATTATCTTTTAAAAAATATGTCAGTTTTATACACTTTATCAGCTTCTTTTTGGATGACTTAGTCACCTCATGGCAACAGAACTCCCTCTAATATCCATGCCCTTTCAATAAATACCTGGTTAATTTTCTACAACTATTTATTTTCACTTTAGAGCTTTACACTTAGCTAAGGATTCTTGGCATTGGCTCAAAAGTCAATCCGCTCAGTCAATTTCTAACCTTGAATTCCATAGAGCATTGTGTAGATTGTTTTACTTTACATTTTCTTATTTCCCAGGTGGTGTTAGATTGTCATGTTTTCTTTCAGACCTCAAATAAAATAAAGCTCACCATCTGAATTATATACTTAAGAATACATTTTCTTCTTGTTGTTTTTCTTTATTTGTATGTTGATTTGAATTAATGCACATGAGAGCTTTTGTCTTTTCGCTCTGGGGCTGCCTCCCTTGGCTGTTTCCAAGAGGGATCAGTATCAAAGAGTGCTTTTGCAGTTCTCAGAGGTAGACCAGTAGTCACAGAGTACAAACTAATGATTATGAGCAGGTGTAAACTAGAAAAGGGATTGACAGACACAGTTGACTGGAATCAGCAGCAGAGGGGAAATTGTAGTAAGGAAACAAGATCTCTCAACATAGAATAGGCAGAGGTCATGGATCTGACAAATATTTAATCTCATTATAAAAATTACTTTCTGCCCCTAATGTTCCTACCATATGGGTCATTTTACTTTTAAAACCCAAGGGCTCCATCATTATAGCAGAAGTAGGCTGGAAAATATTACAGGCAATTTAAAATAATTGTTGCAGTAGCTGCCAGTTTTATAAAATGCTCTGACCTCTCAAAATTGACTTTTACTATTATTCTTTTATTTCATTGGCCTACTTATACTAAATAAGTTATATGCTTAAAGAAGCCTTTATGTTTATAAATTTTATCTTCAACTTTCTTGTAGACTCATAGGTTGGAAGATGACATTTTCAGGTTAACAGCGAACAGCAAGCAACTAAAGGAGGGAAGTTCTAAAAGAAATGGAAAAAGGCAAGGTGTGGTGGCACACACCTTTAATCCCATCACTCAGCAGGAGGCAGAGGCAGGTGGATCTCTGTGAGTTTGAGGCCAGCCTGGTCTACAATGCGAGTCCAGGACGGCCAGGGCTGACACATGGAGAAACCTTGTATGGAAAAACACAACAAAAGAAATGGAGAAGGTTTTGATTCCATTCTTGTCTCCATCTGTAGCAAAATAGAAAAAAGAATCTTTAGTGTAACCTTTCTTCCCAGGCCCAATGCACTGTAAAGAGCTGGGAAAGTTCCTACCAGTAACTCTTTCTCCAGTTCTCTGACTCTTCCTCCAGCCTTGTACTTCTTTAACCATGGACCATAATTGGGATGTTTCATTGTAAGTCCTCTTCTATAAATTTAGCATTTCCATTTCTCTCTTTTTTGTCACATTGCTTTAAAGTTGTTTTTGTTTTGTTTTTTGTTTTTGTTTTTTTTTTTGTATACACAAAAACTTTTAATCCAGCACCATAAGAAGTTTACTCCCCAGGCCAATAATTGATGTGAAAGATACTGAGCCATTTGGATTTCCTCCAACATCTTCAGTTGGAATGAGAGAATGGCTTTGCTTCACCTTCAAAACTCTGAATGTTAACACCTTGGGTGTCAGAGCAAGTTAGAGGGTGCAAGGCATTTGCACATTTTTCCTGTTTAATCCTCACCCCAGTCTGTGAGCTAAGCAAAACAGCATGATGCTTTATTACAAAAACATCTAGGGCTGGAGAAATAATCTGTGTACACTCTCCTAACTCTCCTAGCTCTAGACCCAGATGTAGTCAAGCAGCTAGATCACTGTGTGTTGTTTCCAATTTTGAGTTCCATGATCAGATTTTCACTTCAGTGTGGTATGTAGGTTATGCATCTGAAAAAGGCAAGTTCAGGAATAAGGAGACCAGCACCATAGAAAGTTATTTTTAAACTTAGGAAAAATGATGAGATTTGAAGTGATGCAGTGGTAATGGAATGAGAAAATAGGGCATAAACATAGCTTTCTGCTAGATCATGAAGGTTCTACTAAAATGAACACTAAATTGGTAAAAGCTAATGGAGTTGGCAATTAGTCTTTACTTCATAAATGAAAGGAAACTTCCATGCATTGCAAAAGACATTTGTATTACTAACGCAAAACACTAAACTAAAAAACACACAGACGTGCAGTTTAATAAGCATATACCCTTATTTATTACATTTACTAATTAGGAAACTTCATTGATAAGACAAATTTGTAGAAAAGATGTAGAAAGACTACAGTCTTATTTTAGTCACAAACATTCTCTTGAAGTATTTTATGTCTTCGGTTTGTGATTGTATCATGTTAACTGATTACCATCCTAGATAGAGACAGTACAGTTATAATTTCTATCAAACAAGACCTGTTTCATCTTCTATTTTCAGTGGCAGTTCTGTAGAAAATGGCTAAATTATTTACTAGTATTTAGATTATATTTAATTGGTCGGTGGTGTTAATCCTTAACCCCTCCCCCCCCATTATAAATGAGCATACAACAGACAGGTTCAGGAGTTGAAGAAGCCTCAGGAAGAAGAAGGAGTTGAAGCCAGGAGCAGGAAGAAGGAGACACACGATGGGATAGATTAAAGATCATTCCACATGGCCTGGAACATTGGCATAGCATGGAGACTAGCAGTCCAAAGGGACATATGTATATATGGGGTTATATATGGGGAATAGAATTATGAGCTAGCTTGGATGAGCTGAGATTGCACAATCCAGGCCAAGGCTTGTGTGCTCATTTATAATGGTGGGTTAAGGATTAACACTTCAGAACAATTAAATATAATCTAAATATTGGTAAATAACTTAATCAATTATTTGTACAAATGGTGTTCAATGTAATTTAATTAACTTTCTCTATATAGTTTCTCCACACACACTTGACCTTCCCTCTTTCTACAGAAAACATATTCCTATGTCTGTAACCAACACTCTACTTTTCCCTAATCCAATCTCCTTTCTAAGACCTTATTTCTATAGTTATGCCTCTTCTCCACTGCCAAAACTTGAATTTCTCCTTTCTATCTTTCCTCTCAATATGAACTGGTGATTCATATCACTTACATAGAAATCCTTGTCTTGGTCTGAAATAATCTACTTTATGCCTCATTCTCTGTCCACATTATTGTCCACTCTGTGCACCATTCTCACCTATGTTCATTATTTTGACCAAGTAACTTCTGAGCTTTTCAGTCTCTTCTGATCAAAATTTGGTGATCACCATATTGTACAGTAGCCCAGACTATAAATTATTGAAAAAAAATGAATTTCTCATCTTCCCAACATTCATTGAGGAAAAATTCAAATTCATTTATATGAATATTCATAGGATGATTTGCATTAATTATGCTTTGAATAATAAGACTATTTTTGCTTATAATTATAATATAATTGATATGATATCATTTCATGAAATTTGGCATAGCAAGTAGCTCTAAGTGAAATCTGCTGTGCATTGTATCAGACTGTTTGCATGCCTGCTGGCTTTCCTTCCTTCCTCTTTCTTGATTTGGTTTGTCTCTTCTTTTTGCTTCGTTTAAGTAATTGTCCTTACTGCCTACTCAGATAGGACTAAGTTAGATCAGTCAGGCTTAAATGACAGCAATAGAAATGTACTTTAGCATGGTAACTTTGTTTTAATCTCCCAAATTATTTTTCATTTTTTGTGAACAAGATAAATTATACATAATTACTAAAGAAACTTTTTCAAGTTCTAACAAACTAGTTGTGAAAATTTAAAATTTCTGTAATGCCATCTTTCAAGAAAAGAAAAGAAAGCCTTTAACTTGTTTCTTGGACTTTTCAAGTTGCAAATCAGAAATTAGAAGGGAGAAATAACAACAGACATTGAGAAAATCCAAAGAATCTTTAGGTCTTACTTCAAAAAACTGTACTCCACAAAATTTGAAAACCTAAGCGAAATGGACAATTTTCTTGATAGATTCTACCTACCAAAGTTAAATCAAGATCAGGTTAACAAATTAAACAGTCCTACAACCCCGAAGGAAAAAGAAGCAGTCATTAAAAGTCTCCCAACCAAAAAAAGCCAGGACTAGATGGTTTCAGCACAGAATTCTACCAGACCTTTAAAGAAGAGCTAATAGCAATACTCTTCAAACTTTTCCACAAAATAGAAACAGAAGGAAAACTACCAAACTCATTCTATGAGGCCACAGTTACCGTGATACTTAAACCACACAAAGACCCAACAAAGAAAGAGAACTTCAGACTAATTTCCCTCATGAACATAGATGCTATAGAATTTTAAAGCATTTTGTGTAAGTATTATTATAGTCATCTTTAGTTTTATTTAAATAAATTAAAATTGTATGTGGTGGTATGTCTTTACATTCAATGGAAACAAAGATAATATATTTTCTCCCTAAAATATGAGCACATACTCAAGTATGACATGGATATATACAGAGAAATACACTATACTAGTTCTGGCAATAGCCAATCAAAGAGCTGTTCCTCTTACTCTGGCACTTCAATATATACATACATCCATACATGTATGTATATGTATGTATGTATATCAGGTTGCTATCCAAATGACCAATAGCCTCATATAGCTTAAGAGTAGGAAAAATATTTTCCCTCTTATTATTTAAAATTCATATTCAGATTTCCAGAAAAATAACTGAAAATATAAAGATAGTAGCTTGTGGTTAAAAACAACTTAGAAGTTTTTCAACCTCTAGGAACTGCTAAGAGCTCCCATGTGTCATGTTAACAGTCATATTCAACTCACCCATATGTGAGAGAAATGTCTGAGAAGCAAACCAGCCACAGAACACAAAACAAGAGAGCTGTGGAAATTAAAGAATGAATGGAGACTTTCCATAACTGTCATCCAGATCCTGTAAATGAAGTCTGTCCTCTATGGAGGGTAAACTCAGCATGGCTGTTTTGTGATGAGAATATGAGTATTTATAATACTTATTCCAAAATAAAATTACACTCTACAATTTTAGAAACAGAATGTCAGTTATTACAGATACATTGAATTAAATCTTTAATATATATTAAAGAATTTATATATATATATATATATATATATATATATACAAGAATTAAAAATTTTTTTCAAACCATACCAATAGTTACTCTGGTATCAAGTTCCAATGAATAGAAGGAAAAAAACATTGTTATACATTTTGAAAAGTAATATTAGGGTTTGCTTAAATTGTATCTAAGATTCAATCTTTTTTCCTCAGGTTTATAATAGTTTGGGGCTTGAGCCTGTAACTATGGGTCACATTTTCAACCTCAAAAACTCTTATTTTCTTGATGCTATCTGATAATAACAGGATCACTTTCTTTAGTGTACACTCCATGCACAGAAGGGTTCTACTTGTATATGTTATATTTAATGTTGATATTGTGCTGACTGTAAATGATACATCTTTTATGTGGATCAAAATGATGATCTAAAGCTGTGTGGAGGGAAAAAAATGGAAGCTATACATTGACTGGTAAAGTCAGTATTATCTTGGCAGAAAATCAGAATGCAACAGAGGAGATGTGCTGTAAGCATTGTAGAGGACACATGCTGTCAACAAATGGGAAATGGTAAAAGGTACAAAGGAAAACTAGGAGGAAATTAAGTAGGTCTAGAGTTGTAGAGATAAGGAAAGCAAGCAAAATCTGAGGTGTAACAATATTTGTTTCTTTGGAATTTATTTTAACACCACCCTGTGGTGCTTTATTAGTCTGTTTTCCATAGGTAAAGCTACAGTTACAAATGACTTCAGAATCTCAGAAGCTTAGAGTGTCGATGGCATATTTCTTCCCTCTCTAGCTGTGGTCAACTGTGGCCCTGTCCCATATATCTTCTCATTCTGCAACAGGCTGAAAGAACAGCATGTATTTTATAATGTGTCTTTTTATGCAAACAGAACAAGAAAATACAAATCTAAATGCTTTTTCCACAACTTCTATTCAGTATTCTCTCAATTCCTCTTACATTTTAATGCCAGCTCATGTCAGAAGGCAAAGTGTGGCATCACAGAATTACAAGTCAGACATCTATGACATGAAACATATAATCCTTTTTTTACAAAATGAGAAAGAAATGGTGGGTACAAATGATGAAATATGCTCTAGGAATGATTTTCCAGGAGTGTTTTCCATACAGAATGTGTGCTGTAGGCAAATCTTAAAGAGTTAGGGCACATCCAGTCAGAAGTCAGCCACTCAATAGAGATCGAGAGCTTTATACTGAATTCTTTGTCTTTTTGCTTGTTAAATTAACAGAAAAGAGCACGGTGGCCGTGAAAGTAAATTTCCACATATTCATAATTTTTGTCATGAGGGTACAAGTAAAATATATGATCACAACAGTGTAAAGATTAGGAGAAAATCATTAGAAATGTATTTTTATGATTGCTAAATTGAAGAATTATAGATACATATTGTAATCTCAGAGTAACCTCCAAATAAATAACATAAGGAAATGCAACCTCTCTCCCAAGAATCATTAGATGGGATAAAGTAAAGCACATGTCATAAAATTACCAATGCACCAATAAATAAATGAACAAACATTAAAACACAAAATGGAAAAGAGGGACAGAACATCATGATGGAAAATATGACAAACCCCAGCTCAGTTCCAAAACCAAATACATGAGTCATTAAGTTACAATGGACACTCAGGTTCATACAAAATTCTCAAACTGCTTTTTTTTTAATGACCCAGATATGTATTGCTTACAAGAAATACCTTTTAGTAAGCTTTATAAAAAGTTAAAAGTAATTCTTAAAGAATCACCTTTAAACAAATGGAAAGAACACACTGAAACAAACCAAAGGCATCTGGTAATAGGAAGATGAGAACCAAGACTTGTGAGTGGAGAGTGTTACCACATCCCAGAGTCGTTTCAGAAAACCAGGAAAAAAGCTTCCACCATGAGACCGAACTGATGAAACACACAGAGCAAGAAGCAACCTTACCGTCACCAACATGGATTTCAGTGCACTTTTTTCAGTAGCAGATACAACCATAGAAACCCAAATCACCACATTAACAGACACTGAGCAGCACTATCCATTAGTCATGAGCTGTTTAGTATCAATAGGAATTATCCCTCACAAGAGCAACATACGTCTTCTAATTATCAAGTTGTAATTTCTTGTAGTCATGTAGTCCTCGTCTTGAGCCATAAAACAATATTTAATAAATTTCAAAAGATTAAATAATGTTTCTAACAATGAAAAAAATAAATTGCTGAATGTAGTACATCAAAAATAAAATGAAAAATCTTTAAAAGTGCTAAAATATTTGGAAGAAACAAAATAGTGAGTAATCCATGGGTTACAGAAGAAACTTTCAAAGTTTCTTTGAAGTTTCTTTATATATATATAAATATATATATTAAGGGAAATATAAAGATATCAAGATGTGTGGATAACAGCTAATGTAACCTTTGTTAGGAAACTACTAGACTTAAATACCTCTATAAGAAAATAAGAAGCTGTAAATAAACTTGAGAAATAGTGACTTACATCCTAAGAATGAAGCACCAAGGAAATAATAAAAATAATAGCAAAACTCAATAAAACAGAAAAATTAAATACCATTATGCAAAAAGGGGTCAAATGTATAATAGAAATCACTCTGGCATATCTATCTGTACTGCAGAATAACAAGCATCTGGATAAAGATATTCTCTTCCTACACATCTTTCCATTCTCAATGTAAACTATGAGCACTCCCTAAGCCAAGTGTACAGAATTCAAAAAAAAGAGAAAGAAAGAAAATTAGAGCTGCAATAAAACATAACAGGTATAAAAATTGCCAAGCATAATTGAAAATGAAATCCAGTAACATATTAAAAAGTTAATATACTAAATCAGGCTTGATTTTTCCCACGAGTCTCAGATTGGTTTAACATGTGAAAATTAATGCATTTTATCACATTTACAGATCAAGAGAAAAATCACACTTTGGGGGAAAAAAGATTCTGAGACTTCACATGAAACATAAAACTCAATTTGAGGTAGATCACAAACCTGAGCATAAAACTTTAAAATTTATAAAAGTGGAGATGGGTTTAACCTTTGAGTAGAAGACTTTCTAGATGTGACATAAAAATAAAAGTCATAAAAGAAAAAAGTTGACTTCATCAAAATAAACACTTCTGTTCACCACAAGAAAATACTGTTAAGGGAGTAGTCTGAGAAAACAAAAAACAAAACAAAAAAACCTCACAGGATAAGTATCTGAGCAAAAGCTCATATCCAAAATATATTAACACATCCCCAAATTTAAGAATAAAGTGAAACACCTTCAGCCACAATGAGTTTTACCTTATGTCAGTAAAACTGCTACTGTGAAATAGTTGAAGAGAATTAGAAACATATGAACAAAAGGCTGTTCATGGGAATGTTGCATTCCCGGAGGTGGCTCGCCAAGTAAATATGCTTTCTCGGCAAAAGTGAGCACCTGCGTTTGAATACCCTGAACCCACACAAAAGTGTAATCATCTCTTGTCAAGATGGTTCTGTGTGGAGAGGAGAGGTGGAGACAGGAGAATGCTTTGATGCTCCACAGCCAGCAAGTCTGGACCAAACAGTAGAAAAACAAACACAAAGGACGTCTGGCTAAAGGCAGACGGCAAGGACCGTAACCTCACGCTCTGTGATCACTTGCATTGGCAGCCATGGTACAACACATTTTGACACACGTAGGTATGCACAAACACAAACATCATGTAGAAACACAATAGTTAATACTGTTGATAGATATTTTACAATTTTAATTTCTGTCATTTTCACTTCATTCTCTCTTCCTTCCAATGCCCAGTCAGTGTGTGTGTGTGTGTGTGTGTGTGTGTGTGTGTGTGTGTGTGTGTGTTTGTACATCAAATTCATAGCCTCATGCATGCTAATCATGTAGTCTACCACTGAACTCCAGAGCTGTTACACTCCTGCCCAATAATAGTTCCCAGCTAACAGCTCCAAATATCCAGCTCTCCTTCAACAGGAGAACGGATAGATAAGATGCCACATAGTATGTAAAGGAATATTAAGCATCTAAAGATTATTACTTCTGATACACTCCAACTACCTGACTCTCAAAATTACGATTGAAATAGCAACCCGGAGATGGTGTGCTGTCTGTTTAGATTAACATGATATTCTAGAATGCTTAAAATTAGACTGCAGAGAGAAAACAGACGTCCCCCTGCCCACATGCCAACAGGGTAGTGGCGGGAAACATGGCACATGAGAAGGGGAGTAAGGGAACTCACGGAGAGAGTAGATGGCCCTCCATGTTTCTGTATGCATTCTTCAAACCCAAAAAGTTGTCTAAGGTCTGAGTGTGTTGCAAAATGTCAGTTTCTGCTACATTCTCAACAAAATGTATATTGAAACACTGCTTGACTATCCCATCCTGCTGGTTAAGATCCTTCTATGTGCAGATCTCTTGGGGTTTTTGAAGATGCCCTATCCATCTCTTGTATTTAGATAAGCAAATGTTGCTTGTCTCTTAACAACTTGATTACTGAGTAGCTTAGAGAATATCTGTGATAGACTGTCATAGTAGCTAACAAAGTGACATACATGCATGACTAGGAGTTTTGTTTTTCTTAACTATCCTAAACAGTTTAAGACAGATGCTATCAAGAGGCCAGAGCTTCACATTTCATTTTTAAGTATCTCTAGTTACAATACCATTAGGAAGCGTTACCTTTAATTTCGTATCAATATACAAAGATCTATTTAAATGTGGCTAAATATACTCTTAATTTTGTATCAATATACAACGATCAATGCCTATGTAGCCCAATACAATCTTAATATTACATCCATATACAAGGGTCAATACCATTGTGGCCAACTATAATCTTAATTTTGTATCAATATACAAAGATCAATACCGATGTAGTCCAATACAATCTTATTTTTGCACAATAAACAATGATCAATACCACTTTAGCCAAATAAACTACTAATTTTATATCAATATACAAAGGTATAAGGGCATATTCAATAATCTGCCCCTTCTTCTTTGTCCTTCCTGTGCTATGTTTATGTCTCATTTTTCTCAAGTCCGTGCATTCCTACATAGGAGAGAAAGAAGGATACAGAAAAGGGAAAGAAGGAATACCCTGGGTCTAACCTCCAAAACCCATTAAACAGGACCATTTAACAATTTGTAATCTCTTCCCCTAAATAACAGAGTTTTCAGTTATCCTTCAAATAACCAAAAGGGGGAGGGCAGAGAAACACCCTCCCCACCCTCTGGGCATGGGACGTCGCACTCTTAAAATGACTTCCTGCTGATTTGGGTTGTAGTAAACCTGTTTGGGGCCCGAACCAAAATGGAAAAATGGTTAAAAATGTTAGTACAATCCTTTTATGTTCAGTCCTTCTGTTCTCAGCTGTTTAGATGTCCTAAGGAGTTTGTAGGCCGAAGCTGATCTTGCAGGCTTTACTGAGGTTCTGGCTGGGGCCTTGTGTAGAGCTGAACGGTCTTAGCGATATTGAATTGTTGTGGTTGTAGGTTTTTGATGGAGACAGTTATTGAGGGAGTCTGTCAGGCTGAATCAACTGGGTCGCTTGTCTTCTTTGGTGTCTGATTCTGTTTTCTGCTGAGGTTTCCGTTGTCCAGTTGTCCCTGGGTTCCTTGAATGGATGCTTTGATTCTCCTGGAAAGATAAGAACAGAGCCCTGCCCTAATCCTAACTCTGGGACAATTACCCTCTTTTTGGGGAGGGGGGCTAGGTAATATTTCTCCTGAAGCAAATTTGGTTTTTTGACAATATATAATTCAAAGATGTTGTCTTAAATTAAGATTTTTTTGATATCAAGACATATCAGCTCCTGACAGCACCCCCTATTCTACTCCAAGTAGAAGATAAGCATCGAAGAATCTCCAGTGGGAGATGGTTGAATTAGTGGCAAGCCTATCTCTTGGCATGAAAAAACTCCTTGCTTCCACTGCAGACAGACTGCTGTCCAAAAAGGACAAAACTTGGTAGCAGGGAAGTCGACAGCCTAGCTCTGCCAAGACAGGGTAGGTAAGTCCTTCATAATCCCTGCTCTACAACAAATGTCTGTCAGAGAAACAGGACCTAAAGGCTGAAGACTGATGCTGGAATGTATGGAGAGAAAATGGGAACTGTCCAGGCAGTCACTGGTTTGTCATTTCTTAGTATTGGAAGCTGCAGGCCCTGCACTTCCTATATAATCAGATATATTTATCCCTCTCAGGTCTCTGAGGTGGTTGAAGACTAGATAGCTAGAGTCTCATAGCTAAATTTTGAGTTGTTTAGGAATCAAGAGGGCATTCTAGATCTAAGAAGATGGTTATAATAGTGATGCAAGTTAGTATGAAAACTAAGTCAGTTATAGAGCTTTAAACTCATGGAGATGGTTAGAAGGTAGAAGGTTAAAGTCAGTGGCCAAATATGTATGAACTGGACATTGGGAAGGTATACTGGGCCATTTAACTCTCATAAATGTGGCATATTTATTTCTGCTGTTTTGTATAGTATTTACTGTTATAAGAGAAGAAACCATTTGTTGGACTTAAAGGGGAAGCTGTTGGGGGGAAGAGGGTGGAAGGGTGGGACAGGAAGGGGGAATAGGAAAGGGTTGTGACTGAGATGTAACTTGAAGAAAAAAAATAAAGTATTTAATAAAAAATCCTTCTCTGTGGAGGTGTGACAGTGCGGTAGGCTGAGAACTAGGCTGTGGGTCCATGTCACTGTATAGGATCAGTGTGAACACCTGTTTTCAGCCAGAACAAAGTGGGGACGAAGGAACATGACTGTCCTTACGAGAATCTACCAGGGTGGGAGATTAAACAAGATAGATCTGATGACTTCTTATACTTCTCCTTTTCCAAACTTTCTTAAATGGAATATGTGAGTGTCCAGTCTAGACTGGTGTATCACACATCCGGTATCTTCAGAAGCTGAATCTCCCTTACCCCTCTAATTCCCTTCAACCACTTGTTAAAACCCATTTCTATTAAATAAAATGAAATAATTATTCTACTTCGCAGCTCAAAATGAAGAGCTTAAAATGTAAATGCACAGTTAAGATAAGACTTTGGGATAAACGGATTTGTTCCCATATAATCATTATGTGGATACCAATAATTAAGTACATATCCTTTCCATACTGTTTCTGGTAATGTACAAAGAAGGCAATGAAGAAATAGTTCCATGTAGTGCACATTTAATGAGCTTGTAACAGGTGTTAAATCAGTGGTTTTTGAGCTTGTATGTCTGTGACCTTTATTCAGAATTACAGTTCATATTTCAGCCTCTATGTAAGTATACATGTGTGACTAGAGCATTGTTACATAATAAAGCTTATTCTTGATAAATATGGCACTCTGATGTTTCCTAGACTAGTGTAGACTGTTACATAGCTACAGAAAGGTTGATTCTGTCCCACTTAGTTTCACTGCCCATTAATAGGCTGTGCATTGTGGTTTGAAATGATGCATGGTGCTGTTCTTTCTCATCACAATGTGCCCAGTGGAACAGCATACCCAGCATCAGGAGCTGCAAGAAACGAAGACCAGTCTTCATACCTGTTGAATAAGACTCTGGATTTTAACAGCACATCCAGATGTCCTTTGTGCATTGCCAGTGCCAAAAGCCTTGTGTCAGATAATGAAGGTGTTGAGGCCTGCTTATGTCTTTTGGGTATTGCCTCTGATAAAGTCTTATCAGACTCGGTAGTCTGTTTTTAGGGCGTTTTGTTGTTTGTTTTTATAATATGCATATGTTAGCTTCAAATTATGCTATTAGTTCAGTATCTCCAAGTTAAGTAAATAAATGAACAAGTAAAATCTATGATAGCTTCAGAGGCCAACCCTACTTAAGAGCCCATGGTTTATGAATTTAAACAGAAGTGAGCTGATTTAATTGCTTATATGTTACAAAGGTGAAACAGGTATTTTGGGTAGAAAGGAAATATTTTCTTTTAGTTTTCATGTGGACGAATTTATGCAATGGCACTTTGTTTGCCTTGAATTTGCACTGCTATCTCTTATTTTGAATTACTCCTCCTTGTGAGAAAAATGCCAAACATGGCTTTTCTACCAAAATCTGCCCTTCCATGGAGAGTAGTGTGGTTTCAGGTAAGAATGCCATGGACAGTCTTGCTGCATTAGCAAAATTTACCCCTCCATTTCTATTAGTAGATCCCTAACCCAGGATCTCAGCCGGTGAAGGCAACTGTCCTGGCCCTAAGTGCTTTCACCCATAATTTAGGGCCTTCCCTTCACTGTGGTACGTTTCCTGAGTGATGGGAAATTGTAACCTGGGAGTTGCTAATCCTGCTAACACTAAAACACTCACTCCCATTAGCAGCTTCTGGGTTGCATTAATAATGAGAAAGTAATAAAGGGACCAGCCTCAGCTCTCAGTCTCCCCTGAGGTCAGGCCTCGGCTTCACACCCATCCCCTTGGTCCACTCTAATGGCCTTGCTGTACCAGAGCGGTAGGTTAGATTGATATAGGTACCACCTCCTTTATCAGAGTTAAATCCTCCTTCTTCAGAAGCTTGGGGAGAAATTGTTCACTGAAACATCTAGGTTAAAAGAGATATTATCAATACTTTTTTTTTCACTGCATGACTGTTTATTTAAAATGTGTAAATACATACATGCTTACAAAATATGTATAAACCCTCAATTAAAATGCTTAATAGTTCATCCTCGAAGCCTTTTGTTTTTAGTAAACATGATAATAAATTTTCTTTCTTGTGGAAAGTGTTTAAAGCGTTTTGAATCTTGATTTGTGAAGAGAATACTAAAAAATAACTTAGCTACATCAAAGAATGATATTGTTTGCACTCTTGTCACAGAATTCTCCGTGGCAACGTGGTCATATATTTTATTGCGCAATTTGCAGGTACTGTTTACTATGAGCACACACTCTATAATGGCAGTGTTTTCACTGCAACTTGCTCACAATATTTAAAATTATGAAATACAATTTACAAAACTTTTAACAATAAACTTTTATAATAAAAGTATCCTGAGGATATTACAAAATTCATTTACCAGCCCTTCCTCTCTTTGCTTTGACTCTTTAATTCTTAATAGCTTTCCATATTTCATGTTATAGCAGTGTTTTTAGAAACAAATGTGAAAACCATTGAATTAAATAGTATTTACAAATGTACAGTGCCCTGCAGATCTACCATTGATAGGAAATAAATCTTATATTTTATTAATTTTGAGAAAATATATTATTTTATTATAAAATTTGATCAAAATATTTAAGATAGTCAATGCTTATAACTTAAATATGCTAATCCTATTTCTGTCTGTTTCATGCTATATTTTTTCTGATTCAGAATTATTAAAACCTTGATAAATACTTGATTTTTAGCCAGTGAGACTGGCAATAGATGGGAATAAGTGTTTAAGGGGCAGTTATACACTATTTAAGCTCAATTTTATTTTTGGTTAGAACTACAAATGATCATTTTTATGTAATGAAATATAGAAAACTATCAATACTTTTGTTGTGTAAAGTGACCCATTTAATTAATAACTTAAACACAAATTAAGATACTTGGCACAGAGAAAATGGAGGGATAGCATTGGGATATAGCATCAAGCTCAAGAAAAACTTGATTATTTTAGAAAGAGTCCATTTCCAGATTCCCTGGCAAAGCTATAAAATGGAACTCTCCCACAGGCAGGTTGGGCCCTTTGCATTTGTTTGTTTGTTTGTTTGTTTTTCACCAAATCATTTCTCTTCACAGCAATAAATCAAAATTAAGAAAGATAGTTACTTTTGTATATACTAAAAAGATTTTAACTGGCAAAGAAGAAGTGATGAAAAAATGTGGAGAAATGGTAGTATACTAAAAGAAGTTTGTATATAACAGGCCAAGATTTTATGTTAATCATTTAATTTTTATAAAATGTTTGTGAGGTCCATGGAGGAGCTACTCCACTTTTCCGGTGAAATCATGTGATTTCTCACAGAGGGCCTCTTTAAACATAATTTGGTGTCTGAACACTATGGAAAGTGTGTTTTCTGTCCATGGAAACTGATTGTTTTTGCAGGAGTTAGATTGATGGTTTTGTTGTTGTTGTTGTTGTTGTTTTTAAGTAAAGTTACTTTTTCTTTCACCTTTCATGCTTCCACTGAGTACACATTAGTCCACCCCTCGGAGGTGTTGCTCAGTCTTTGCAATCGAATCACTACAATCTTTTCTTTCTATCTTACATCATTTTGTGCTTATTTTGTGATGCTAGTTTGTGATTTGTCTGCATTTTGCCAATTTCATACTTATACAGTAAAGCAAAAGGACCAATATCAATAATAATCAGTAGCTACATTAATATTTTAAACATGCCTTATGTTCATAACTCAAGATAATCCTTAAAATAATAAAAGTTTGTGGCAGGAGACAAGGATCAATAGTTAGGAGTCCTTTCTACTTTTCCAGAAGAAAGAATTCAATTTCCAGCTTTCACATCAGGTGGCTCACCTGTAACTCTAGCTCTAGGTGATCTGATGCCCTCTTCTGGCTGCTACAGGCACTCCAACACATGAGAGCATGTGACACATACACACAAAATAAGACTTAAAAAATTATTGTCTAAATATTTATAATTAGCATGGTTTTTGTAAGTACATAACAGCAAAAGGAGAATGGAAACATCTAATAAGACTTCTAGACCAATATTTTAAAGGTTGTATTCCACTTAATAAAAAATGTGAACATGAGGAATAAGAAAATGCCAAATATCCAGGACGTGGTAGCACATTGCTTTAATCCCAGCACGACGGAGGCACAGGCAGGTGAATCTCTGAGGTCGAGCCCAGTCTAGTCTACAGCGTAAGTTCCAAAGCATCCAGGACTACTGAGAGAAACTCTGTCTTGAAAAACAAAAACATGCCAAGAGATAGGCTTGCCACTAATTCAACCATCTCACACTGGAGATTCTTTGATGCTTTTCTTCTACTTGGAGTAGAATAGGGGGTGCTGTCAGGAGCTGATATGTCACGATATCAAAAAAAATCTTAATTTAAGACCACATCTTTGAATGCCATATTCTTTCTTCAACTGCAGACAGACTGCTGTCCAAAAAGGACAAAACTTGGTAGCAGGGAAGTCGACAGCCTAGCTCTGCCAAGACAGGGTAGGTTAGTCCTTCACAATCCCTGCTCTACAATAAATGTCTGTCAGAGAAACAGGACCAAAAGGCTGAAGACTGATGCTGGAATGTATGGAGAGAAAATGGGAACTGTCCAGGTAGTCACTGGTTTGTCATTTCTTAGTATTGGAAGCTGCAGGCCCTGCACTTCCTATACAATCAGATATATTTATCCTTCTCAGCTCTCTGAGGTGGTTGAAGAATAGACAGCGTGAGTCTCATAGCTAAATTTTGAGTTGTTTAGGAATCAAGAGGGCATTCTAGATCTAAGAAGATGGTTATAATAGTAATGCAAATTAGTATGAAAACTAAGTCAGTTATAGAACTTTAAACTCATGGAGATGGTTAGAAGGTAGAAGGTTAAAGTCAGGGGCCAAATATGTATGAACTGGACATTGGGAAGGTATACTGGGCCATTTAACTCTCATAAATGTGGCATATTTAATTCTGCTGTTTTGTATAGAATTTACTGTTATAAGAGAAAGAACCATTTGTTGGAATGAAAAGAGAAGCTGTTGGGGGGGGGAAGAGGGTGGAAGGGTGGAACAGGAAGGGTGAATAGGGAAGGGTTTGTGACTGAGATGTAACTTGAAAAAAAAATAAAGTACTTATAAAAAAAAGAAAAACAAAAAACAAAATAAAACAGAAAGAAAATGAAAATTAAAGAGAAAAAAAGAAGAAAATGCAAAATACTTTTCATAAATGTTCACAGAGACCAGTTTAAGTCCCTTTTAATGAAATAACTTTCATGTAGTCTATTTATTAACCCAGCAGTTTTCAAAACCCCTGTATTCCCTCTTGTTTGTGATTGGGCCACATAAAAAAGTATTCAGAAGTATTCACCCTGTTCCAGTGAGTTCCACAGTATTTTGTGTTTTTAAAACTGGGGAATTAAGAAGAAAAACATGACATTTTCATGGGGTCCAGTGGCAAGTGATCTCATTAGGAAGGAACAGCTTTGACAGCGAATTCTCCCCACGCTGTCATTACTGTGCACACCTGTCTGCATGCCCTTCATGTATGGTTTCTGTCCCACAGTCCATGAAGGCTCTGGAGAAACCAATCAGAAGGAGACATCCACCTGTGACATTTGCCAGTTTGGTGCAGAGTGTGATGAAGATGCTGAGGATGTCTGGTAAGATGCTGTTTTGGTTTCTTAAAATGATGTAAACAATTAATTATTATTATTTTTTATTCATTGACTATTCTTTCAAAGACACATTGTCAGAATTTTTATTTTCTTCTGACTACCAAAGTTGTTAAGAAGTAAGTGCTGTAAAGTTTCTGGAACTGGGTTGAGGATGTCAGGCAAGCAGCATTCACCTCACTGAAACCTACTATACAAGGAGCAAGGGGCATCTCTGGTCTTCTTTTATAGAAGGATTAATTAATTAATTAGTAAGTCAATAAGCAATGAGGACTCAGTATACATGACATAGTCACCTTCCCCGAAAACATCTCTTCTAATACAATTTGGTGTAGAGAATTTGAACATATGTACTGAGAGAGTGTTCAAACCACAGCAATTGCTAACATGATTTCTAGGATTTTTGAGTCCGAGTAACTCCAGAGGTTTAAGAGAGGACACATGTTCATACCCACAGCCAAGCTGGTAAGACACTTGAACCAAGGAGTGGGGGTGGACCACCTCTGGGCTGATCTCCTGCATTGGGTTTTCCTTTTCTCTAACACATATTCACTTTCTCTTATAAAGTTAATGAATAAATGATAAATTTGCATTACTTTGAAGGGGTGTCAAATATTTAGTGTTCTGTGCCATCTGTGTGTATTGGTCCTGGGTTGGTGATTTAGCAAAGGGCACAGAGCAAGGTCACAGACGGTCCAGCATGCTGGATTATCAAGCATGCAGTCTTCTCCCTTCCCTCCTCTTCTCACCCTTTCTTCCTCCTCCTTCTCCCCTTTCTTCTTTCTCTCCCTCCACCCTTCTCCCTGTTTCCCTCCATCTCTTTCTCCCTCCCCGCTCCTGTTTCTCCCTTCTTCTACTCTCTCCCTCCCTTACAACCTCCTTGTATCTTCCTCTTCTCTATATTTCCTTCCTTTCTTCTCTCCATCTTCCTTCCTTCTTCCTTTCTTTCTCTTTTACACGCACTTCATAACTTTGATGAAAATGGAAAACCATTCATATTTTTCAATATGAAAACTATTTATCAAGAGCTGTTAACACTCACTTTGACAAAGCTTGTAGGAGTAGAAAGAATTTCTCTAGAGAAAAAATGAACACTTTTTAAATAGTAAGAAGAATGATGCATTGGCAGGAGTGAAACACTGGGCACTTAAGGTACATTTTAATGCAGAAGTAGGTAAAGACTCCATCTGACCAAACTGGGACACTTATGTGTGAACACCACCAGTAAATAGCCAGACAGAATAACTGACCATGTATCCATAACTGTACACATCAGTAGATTTTCCATATTAATCAAACACCTCTGGAGACTGGAGAGCTAGGAGTTGCATCTGTGATCCATATACTAGCTGAGGCATCTTGAGTAAATCTGATAGATACTTCCTTAAGAGCACCCCAGGCATCTTGATGCTGAAAAACTTAGGGTCCCAAGTGTGATAGATTACCAGAATTTCCTTTGAGATTCTTAAAACATATCCACTTGTTAGTTTCACCCTAAACTTAATGAAACAAAATTTCAGTGAAGTGGAACTTAAATTTACTATTTTTCTGAAACTTCTTAAATGATTACGGAAATGTTACTTTAAAAGAAATTACTGCCCTAGTGGAGCTGCCACTATGTAGGCCTCCACTGCCCTCATATGGCTGCTAAGCTGAAAGGGGCTGATATGTAGGGCACCCCACACCAGAGTAGTAGGATAGATGGGAGAAGGGGGAAAGGGTGAGCCCGGGAGAGGTGGAGGGACAGAACTGTGATGGAGATATAAATTGAAGTAATAAATAAACAGTAAAAAGAAAGGAATGACTGACTAAAAGAATCATTGACTTCATTTCTAGTTTCCCATTAGTTTTTAAGCTGTCAATTGTTTTCCTTTAAAAAAAAATGTCCATGGAAGGGGGCTGGAGAGATGCCTCAGCCGTTAAGGGCATGTATTTCTCTTGCAGAGAATCTTAAAAGAACTTTCTTTCTCCCATTTCTCATTTTATAATGATCAGTTTTAGCCGGCAGTTATACTTCCCAAGTACAAAATTTAAAACAGCATTATATCATTACCAAAAAATTTGGGGTTGCTTGCTATGTGTTTTATCATTTGAACACACATTTTTTTTTCAAAAGAGCCATATAGGGTACATGTAGTGATTATTTTATTTTACTAAAAAGAAATGTATTTTTGGAGTGTTTAAGTGGCAAGGGTAAGACAAAGTATGTGGAGGTATGAAGTATGTGGCATGACAATTCAAAGATGTAATTAAAATATTTCTTGCCTGCCCTCCCTATAATACTGAATTTTCCAGATTGTAGGCAGGGTATCTGAAGTGACTCCTAGAGACTGCAGGTTAGAACCAATGACTCAGGAAAACATATACTGAGGCAGTAGGAAAACATCCAAGCTACTAGACTGCTAATTCTTGCATATTTCAAAACATCAGATTTATAGTACAAATGAACTTCAAGAATCCTTGTTCCAGGCTAGTGGCACCAGAAAGGCTCGGGATGGTCATGGCAGAGCCTCCAGGAATTGGGCATCAAGTTGATTAGGGACTTAAACCAGGTTCTGCCTTAGATGACCAAGCCTTGGTGACCGGTAGAAGGAACATAGCCTAAAGCTGGTTAATAAATTGCTAGGTCAAAATGAAATCGATGGAAAGGCTGACTGGATACTAGATTAGTTATCTTTTGGCTAGGATGTCTTGTATACCCCAGCCCAGGGACAAGATCAATTCCAAAATTCAGAATAAGCTTGAACCTCCAGATGGGGACTAAGTGGCCATAGCTGTGAAGATTAGAGACTCCAGAGGCAGCGAGCCAAGAACATCATTATGCTTCCCAGACAAGAGTGAAAGTTGTTAATGCTAAAATAGAATGTATTTAAAATGTCCAAGGTAAGCAATAAAGAATGGTGCTGACATGAATGCACTGATTTTCATTTACCTAAATACCTTTATATGTTAACATATTTTGTTTGTTTTGACCATGAAGTAGATTGGAAACAGCTGAAGGACATGAGAATAAAGCAATAAATGAGGTTAAATAGCCATGGAATGAGAGACACTATAAAGTAAGATCGTTATAACTGGGAGAGTGATCTGACCGTACTGTTCCGTAAAATTCTCATGACAACAGGGGAGTTTTGACACTGTTGATTTTGATGAAACTATGCCTGCATCCTCTTACAAACAAAAAGCTCTTCTTGGGCTATGTAGCAATGAAGAATATAGCACAATATTTTGTGATATGTTTTCCTTTGAAATCAACTAAAACCCAGGTTCATGCATACAAATTTATTTTTCTTGGCTTTATGAAATAATAACTAGGTATAAATTAGTACTAATGACAAATACTATTATTATATCTGGAATATACACACAAACGTATGAAATGAATCCTGATATTTTTTACACTTGTTCTAAGATATGAATATTTCCATTCTGCCATTGGGTTTGAGTCTAGTTCCTCAAAGATCTTCAAAAGAAAGATAAATACTTCACTAGCATTAATAAGCCAGCGCACAGTCAGCTGGCCACATCTCCACAGTTAGAGGAGGTTTTGAGTTAAGAAGCAAGACACATTACAAATGAAGATTTTAAAAAAAAATTAAAATGGGGAGGGTCAGAAGAACTGAATAACAGGACAGAAGTAACAGTTAGAAAATGGTGTTGATAGGCAATGATACCAATCACGTGATATTTGACACTTGTGTTCTGGGGGAACAAATGGAATATAATCTAATGGAAGGCAAAGCATTGTGGTCTTTGGTTTTCATTTTGAGGTTCTTTTCCTGCCCTTTTCTTTTTATGAAAACATCAAGATTGCAAAAATTAGAAATGATGTTTTCTCAGTATGAAAGCCAGACCTTTGCTACCAAAGTCTCTACAGCACTAGTATTTACATCTGTTGTGTAAGTAAAAATTTGACTTCCAAAAAGAAGAGTTAAAATTGAAGTAAGAGAAACTGTCCACATTGCAGAGTACCCACTTCTGGAACAGAGGGATCCTTTATTAAAGATGGACTTTGGAACAGTAGAAACACCAGTATGGAGAAAGGAACATTTGTGCTTGCCTTTGGGTGGGGTTAAAGGAAGGAAAACAGGAAGGATTAGATGATTCTCTTTACAACTACACTGGAAGAAAAATCAAAACTAAACTTCAAAGTGAATCTAAAATACAGACTGCCAAATATCATTTATACAGAGAAAGAATGGCTCCTAAATAAGAGAAAATTGACTCATTGAAAAGTAATAAAGCCCAAGCAGATAGCAGTGGGAATAAGAATGTATGATTTCAGCAAATATTTCTGATACTTGGTTCATTTTAGACACTGCTTTATATTCCTTTAATTATCTTACCTGATAAATTATCTCAGTGATTCCTAAGTAGGTCAGTAGGAACTCCTTGTACTGGGAACTAGTCCTTAGAAGTAATTAGCCTGGAACTTTTTGTTGGTCCTGTCAGTCAAAAGTAGTTCAGAGCCCTGGGGTTGATACTTGATTTAATGTATTTTTAAAAAGCAGTCGATAGCTGGGCCTGATCATAGGAATGGCTGGGTATGAAATTGGCTGAATGCCTGATATTTCAGAGTGCCAGAATGGATCAAGAATGAGAGTTCAGGTGTAAAAGCAGGTGCAGACACTAACAAACAACCTGGGGGGAAACCTAAATTTTTATATGGGGATGCTTTACGAGCTTGCTTTAAGCTCCTCACCCTGTGTTAACACTGCTTTCGTAATGTCTGCTACACACCACACAGCTGCCATTGACAAAAATTATACAGGCTTAAATGCTGGTAATTTCTTGGTGTCTATCCATTCATCTATGAAAGCACTAACAAATACTTTCCAGTACTGGAATACTATCCCACATGTATACAAAATGCCAATTATAGAATGCAGTGGTAAGAAATGGCAGAGAAACAGCAGCCCTGGTATCCCGAGTTCACAAGAAGAGTGCGCATCTAGTACTTTTTCTTTTGCTGCTTCACTGATGTTTTGTAATTGGAGCAGGGTGTACAATTTGGCAATCTTTTTGTGAGCATCTCTCACAAAGACAGTTTAGTCTGAAGTCTTTAACATCTTCTTTGATCGGAGGAGACTCCTCATCACTAGGAAGACTGTGTGTTGTTGGCATCACTCCCATCTTTAATGCATTTTGGACTATGGAGACTCATGAATATTTGAAACAGGGCAATGGCCATGGATGATCCTTGGCACTGGAGTTCCCCATACATATGAGTAAATTAGACATTAGATCCTGCTGACTCAAGTTCATTCAGATTGTGAATTTGAGAGGGTAAATTAAGACACCTCTGAGTAAACACAGAAAATGGCTTCTTTTATAACTACTACTGAAATTGAATAGACCCACTGCTGCAAGCAGAATATTTCTGGGTGAAAATATCAGATAGAATTGTGCATGGAATCAAGGACACCATGCTTATTAATTATGATTTTGTGATAAACTGAGTTTATCCAGTCTTCCCCTAAAGTGTTCTTTTTTATTGATTTCCTTTGTTCTCTTGCCTCACAACTGTAAGTGTGGTAAACCCAAATTAGGACTGCCTTCAAACATGAATTTACTCATGAAGACAATGAGTTAAATCAAACAGAAAAAAAAAGCATCGGTCCAATTTAGAAAATACATGATGTTTGTCATCTTGCCACACTGGTCACTATGTTAGCCTACAGGTAGGTGAGCTAAAGGTGAGCTAAGACTCTTGATGACTTTCCCACCCATGATTTGTTTAGCACCTTCTGATTCTATGAAAACTATCCAGAATAGGGAAGCTTTCTGGGTCACTACCAACTTGATTTCTCTAAGTCCTGTGACCAAAAGTGTGTAGTATCTTCAGTAATAATGTTTAACCACCAACTCCTGGTAGGCAATCAAGAGTAGTAGCAATAGCCTCTATAATTTTGGGGGTCTTCGGGACATTCCTGACCAAGAAGTTGAAGGGAGGTATCCCACATATGACACTGAGCTTTTCATTGGCAACCCATAGCTTCTGTGTGGGCAGACATAATCCCCATGTGTGAAGCCTGTTTTATAGTAGATTTCTATATGACTTTTTCAAATATCTTTAGTGTTGGTTAACCTTCATCCCCTCTGAGCCATCCTCTCCCTACCTAAACCTCCCTCTTCATATTCCCTCTTTCCCCTTCATATTTTATTATCCTCCCTCCTGTAAGATCTTTCTTCCTACTCTGCTGCCTCCATTAACTCCTGTTTACTTTCCTGGATTCTATACACACCACAGATTAAACACTCAATATAATGTTTAATTTGAGGCTGGTTCCACATATGAGTGAGAACATGTGGCATTTGTCATTCTGGGTCTAGGTGACCTCAAGCTGTATGTTTCCCACTTCCTTCCACTTGTCAACAAATTTCATAATTTCAGTTTTCTTTCCAGCTCAATAAAGTTACAAATAGGTCAGATACCACATTTTCACTATCCATTTTTGAGAAAAACTAATGCTGCCTGGACATGTGTGGTGTTTCCATGTGTCAGATGCAATGAATAGAGCAGCTATGAACATTAATGAGCATGTGTAGTAGGATACAAAGTCCTGTGGGTATGCACATAAGAATGGTATAGCTTAATTATATGGTGGGTCTATTTCTAGTTTTTTTGAGGAACTGTCACAGTGGTTTTCATGGGATTCTTGAGGCCTAGGTACCATTCCTCTTCATTGGCTTCTTATTCTGAGAGTAAAATGAAAATTAGGTGAAATCTTATTCTGAGGACAAGATGACTGTCATCTCTACAACTTGCAAATGTTTCTATTGTAAGATGGGTGTAGACTGAGCGGTAAGGACACTTATCTTTCATTCAGTGTTTCCTGGCCTGGAAAGCGTTTTCAGGGACTGAGAAATGAATCCATGATTTTAGGAAGCGCTTTTCCACCCTTATGATTTCAAGTGGGACATGTTTATATTTATTAGCAAAGGAAGAGCCATGTGCAAATGTTGGAGCTTTTAGTATTTCTTTTATGTATTTCTCTGCCTACCTATATCAAGAAAATAAAGCTTGCATCTTCCCATGTTTCACATAATTAAGTAAAATTTATAAATGCCATTATTACCATATTAGACAAGTATTTCCAGCATAGGCAGAATGGTGGTGTCTAGAAGTCATTGTTTGGTGCCTTGTGTTAACAAATTCCATATGTATAATCCACACAAATGCTGCAAGTACTCTAAATTTTGAACTGAAGCAAAAAGATCCAAAGGTCACCTGGGAAAGCAGCTTAGTAAAGACACTCCAAAAACACAACAGTCTCTTAAAAGCCAATTGCTGTCTCATCCTCCCAAAGAAAAGAAATTATGTTGTATAAAGTTACCTAAAATTTTTAAATTGAACCAATCTCTAATACCTATCTCGCTAGCCTATTCAAAAGGAATTGGACTTTTTACTTAATCTTTGAAGTTGCTTGATATTTTCCCAAGTTCCATACTCAATTCTGCTAGCTATCACACAGTGTTTAAGGAACTTAAAAGCAACATGACAGCTGGAGACTGGATCTAGAGTGGAGGACTAAGAACTACAGGGGCAACGAATTTGAAAGCTTCACATGTGCTTTATTTGTGTTAGCAGTATTTATTTTAGCCACATACGAGTCATATAACTTTTATTATAAATCAAAATAAAGAAGTTATTAATAGCAGCAAAACAGAGGAAACATAATTCTCAACACAGATTGGGGGTCTTCTACTAATTTAACCCTTTCCTTTTTCTTTTTGCTGGTTTACACAGACTCTGTGGACTGACCCTGCTAATGTGGTATTAATTATAGTATCAGTGAAATATTAATAATGTAATAGTGCCTGACTGTTAGTACACACTGAACAAATCCCCACACTTTACTCCTTTTAGAGTTTGTAGTTGCTGATTTCTCAGTCTTGGAGATAAAAATAGACATCTCATTATATTCTTCAGAGTAGACAGAAGTTTCACAAATATGTCTCCTGGGTGCTAAGACACTATCTTAAATATTTAGATTTAAGGAATCTTTTAGCTTGCACACCAATCTTAAGAATTTCAGTACACCAATAATTCTTACTTCATGTTTTTTAAGAACAGAAAATTATAACTCACACAGAGAGGAAAATAAAACTTGCCAAAGCCTCTAAACAGGAGGAAAAGCCTTGATTTGAGCCGCCCAGGCTGACTGGAGATATCTTGATGTTCACCACTTCTCAAAATTTCTCAGTATTGTATTCAATGACATAAATAAACATATACATGTATATATATATACAGATATATGCCTCATGTGCCTCATTTGTATCATGCACTTAGCATAGAGTTTCAGACCTTATGATACAATACAACATTAAATTTTATGCATCCATAACAATAACACCCACCAGTCGACATACCTCTAAAGACTGTGCTACTTGAAGGTTTAGACACAGTGTTTCTTCTCATTTTCCATGAACATAGTGTAATTTTCATCTCTCTTATTTTTGTCAGGGTATTAAATTCTTATATATAGTCAATGTCTTTACTATGGTTATGTTTTTGTGTGGTGAAATGGGGTTACTAACTTGAAGGTTTCAAAAAGATATGTTTCCACCACAGCCTACATTTTGAAACTGCTTTTACTCAATTGTTCTGTGCCTCAGTGGCCGCCACTGGAGTGCCACACTGAGCAGTGTGTCACAGGACTGTCCAAAGAGCACAGTGAGGAGAAACTCAGGGACAAAACTGAATTTTGTTCCATGCTGCCTAAAGAAAAGATCATGGGCTATCTACCCTTTCCCAAGAGGCAAAAGAAGATATTTTAACATATATTATATGGCATTATATATTATATTATAAATATACTTTTTGTTGTGGGAAAATATTTATGATGAGAAATAGGAAAAAAGAAGAAATCAGGAAAAAAAAAGAGAAGAGATCAGCTTATTCGGTAGAAAATAAAACTGATCCAATATTATAGGGCTTCAGCCCCCATAGGCATGTCTCTAAATTTAGGACTTAAAAATGTAACAAGAAGTCTCGCATTTTCCCATCTAACCTATCTTTTTGATAGTAATATTACAGATTTGGCAAAGATATTTTGAACAAATATAAATGTAATCATGGTAGTAATAAGACATCTCTGTCAAGAAGGCTGCTAAAAAGTCAAAATACATTTTATTCCCATGTACCTGTGTACTATGTAAAAAAATCTAAACTCATTTTGTGCATCAACACATTCATCTCTCTTTAAAATGTATATTTAATCATGAAGCCAAAGATTTTTTGAGCCACCATGTGCTTGCTGAGATTGAATTCATGACCTCTGGAAGAGCAACCAGTGCTCTTAACCTCTGAACCACCTCTCCAGCCCTAAGCCGAAGATTTTTTAAGGGGGGGGGGGTGACAATGATTTTTTTTTTTTTTAGGAAAGCTGGACACATAGTAACATTTTAATTAGAGCTGAATTATTTTCGATGACCTAATTCTGATTTTTCTTTCAAAAATTTCAGCACTCAAAACAGATTGATTCAAAGGTGTTGGCCTCGGAGTCATAGTGAAGTCTGTTTTAGACAAATTTGTTGTACTCCTTTAAGAGAAGCTAGAGTTTGTGTGCAGAAACCTTTCTACTGTCTGTGCCACAGAGTCTATAAGAAATAGTGTTTTGAAGAATCAGCATTGTTTACTGAGAAGCTGTCTGCCCAGAAGTATATTAAATTGTGTAAAAACTATCACTAGTCTTCAATGGTTAATTCCAAATAGTAATGCATGTGTGACTCACTTAAGCAACAAATCAATGAGCTGTCCTCAATACCTCACATCCATTTATTACTGATCTTTTCCCCACAAGCAGAGTGTATAATATCTACTAAGTTACTGCACAAATTACAAAGTTACATGTAACCCCCAAGTGAAAAACCAATACTGGGGATGGCTCAGTGGGTAAAATGCCTTCCCTGTAATTAAAGACCTGAGTTCAGATCCCAACATCCATGTAAAAGCCTAGAAAGGTGACACTAGACCTGAAAAGTTGACACTGGAGGGTCCCCAGAGTTCACTTGCTCTCCAGTCTAACTAACTGGTGATCACTAGGTTCAGTGAGAGACCTATTCCAGAAAAGAAGGTGGGGAACAATAGAGGACACCCAATATCAACACACATGAGAAACCAGTGTTACTGAAAGTCTAAATACTTGGCACAAAAAGGTAGGAAATGAAGGAGGGAGGGAAGGGAGAAGAAGGCAGGGAGAGAGAAATGGAGGAAATAAACAAGAATTTCTTTAGCCCCACAATGCAAAACAAAATTAATCAAGGATGAGCCTGATTCATCCTTTTTCACTAAGCTATGAATGAGATGGAAGAAAAAATGAGGACAGCGCACTTGGGACAAATGATCATCTGTGGATTATTTACCATGGTGCTATTTTTATTCACTGCAACCTTTTCAGTGCCGTTAACAGTTCATACCATTCTCTAAGCTCATTTCTTCAACCAAAATTGCTTTGAATGGAATCATAAAGAAATATTAGATCCAAACTAGCCATAAAGACTTACTCATAGTCAATAAATATTAAAGTAAGTATGTCTGAGAGAAGTATATAACAATGGATAGAAAGTTAAAATGAAAAACATAGCTTTATATTAGAAAATATTGACACATTTCCATTAAAACTATAGAGCTCTGCATAAATGGATAACTTTAGAACATTCGAATAAAACATTCAAGTATCAGTTATGATAAAAATAAGAATAGTATATTTTATAGTACTATGCCATTTAATTCTGATTGAATGTGATTTACTTTTACCAGAAAGCAGACTGATTTAGGGAAAAAGAACATACAAAAGAACTATTTACCTGTGTCAAAACTCAAATTTAAAGATTAAAAATAAGTGAAGGAAGAAGAAAAGCCATAAACTGATTAATATATCACCAAAAGAGTCCTAATTCTTCAGATAGGTTAATAGATCAATAGACCAAACAACTGGATAATGAATCACCATATAAGTAAATAGGTAGAAAAACAGGTAAAGAGGTTAATTGTATTAAAAAAAAATACTTCAAGACCAAGTAGTTGACAAGCTAGAGAACATAGAGATAATATGATATTATTCTATTTTGAAAAACGAAATGAGGGCTGGAGAGATGACTCAGCGGTTAAGAGCACTGGCTGCTCTTCCAGAGGTCATGAGTTCAATTCCCAGCAACCACATGGTGGCTCACAAGCATCCATAATGAAATCTGGTGTCCTCTTCTGGCCTGCAGATATACCTGCAGACAGAACCCTGTATACATAATAAATAAATCTTTGAAAAAAAAAAAAAGAAAAACGAAATGAGAAAATAATCATGAGAGTTACAGTCCTAACTTCTGAGTCACACAGTCACAATTGGTACTTAAAACTATTTCCTTCCACTAGTGTTTCTTTATCTTCAGCATGAACCTAGCCGTTTATCATTCTTTACCTAGTAAGGTAACTAATCCCTTCCTTGAAGCTGGTAATCATTTGCCCTTCTGCCTAGATGTGGGTTGTACTATTTCATTGACTTTAATCACAAACCATGCTGGCTACCAAGAGATCACCAAAGACTCTTCCGTTGATAGTAGTAAACCATTTTACCCTTGAAGCCAGACATTCACTGGAGTCGGCATTGTAATTCATTTCTTCATCTACTGACTCAGAGGCATGAGACCAATGAGACCAGGCAATCATAACTCACTATTTCATTGGTCAGCATTGTGTCTTTTACTACATTCTTTGTTTTATAAGTGAGACCTCTGGGTCACCAGAGCATAAGGTTTGAAACACATTAAGAAAAATAAATGCTGATGAGTCACTAAAGGTAATACAGCCACTTTTATCCCAATCTTGTGATTTCTCGAACAGTGATCCTGAGTATGGGAACCATCTATAGACGCTGACTCTGCAAAGTAATAGCCACTCCCTACCATTATCACTGAGTCTCCAAAATATCTCTTCCATTCTTCTTTCAACCCACATGCTCCAAACTCTTTCACAAAATGGTAAAGCCATTGAATCTCATGAGTAATGGATCCATTGTCATAATTTTTGCTATGAAATTTTGGTTAGAAGCAATGTAGTATAAAATACTGTAATAAGTTGTTTTTTGGATGGTGTGATAAAACATTGAACAAAAGAAACTTGGAAAGAACAAGATTTATTTGGCCTACATTTTTAAGGTCACAAACCATCCTTAAAGGAAGGGCAGGAACTCAAGCAGAGACTGAAGCCAAAACCACAAAGGAGTGCTTAAGGACTCATGTCTGGCTTACTCTCTGACTTATGCACAGCTAGTTTTCAATACAGCTCAGGCCCATCTGCCTTGGGATAAGTCCATGATACTTTGGGGAGAAACTGTATCCAGGGATGCAAACTCAGTATCTGGAATACCTGTTCCAATAAAGACAAAATGCTTTTCTGTCCCGTAAGAAAACAAGTCAACTTAATCAAACTACCCTTGGGTATCAGAAAATATGACAGGCTGAGGGTTCAGTATTTGTCTCTGCTACTGAGAAATTAAACTCTTACTAATGGCTATAGTAGTGATCCTAAACCTCCCTAACACTGTGACCCTTTAGTACAGTTTCTCATGTTGTGGTGATCCCCAACCATAAAATTATTTTTGTTGCTACTTTATAACTGTAATTTGGATACTGTTATGAATTATAAAGTAAATACCTGTGTTTTCTGATGATCTTAGGTGACCCCTGTGAATGGGTCATTTGACACCCCCAAAGGGAACACAACTGACAGGTTGGGAACAGCTGGTCTACAGCCTGCCTTGTCTTGGTGAGTGAAAGTTCATGATGCTGAGACCAGTTAGAGCCTCCTTCACGGTCTCTTTATCAGTCCTAGAGGAAATGAGACAATAACTTCAAAAATCTGTGGTGTACCGGTATTCACAAAATATATTATCCAGAGCACTCCATTATCAAAATTCTCATCTGTTAAGATCACCCTTAAGTAAACACTGATGGGTACAAAAACTTGTGGTTTTATCTATTGAAGGAAATCTATGTATATACTTCTTCCCCAGATTTCCTTGTCACCGATTTTCCAATCATTATCTATCCAAATCCATGGCCATCTATCCCTACATTTGTCTCCAGATCTTGAAATGGTATGTAACCACATATTCTGCCATTATTTCTTCCAAGCAATGTAAACCACCAGATGCACTGCTCACAGTTCTGCCCAATGGATTAGCTTCCTTCACAGCTCTTCTTCATACATGCTCTAGGAGAAGGTTAGAATGTTTCCCTGTCTCCTTGCGGGCAGTAGCAGAATCATCTGTACATTGCTCTGCATCTTCTTTTCTTCTTCCATCTTACAATAGGGAACACCCTGTAACCACATGGATGCAGGTGAAATAGGGAAGGTGGACTGGCAGGATGGAGATGGTGACATGTGGGCACCTTCTGTTTACTCATCTTCTCCTTTACTCACTTGTGCTTTCAGTGCCTCGCTTCCTGGGGAGCTGTCCCATTTTTAATGGAATGTTGTTGTCTATATTTAAGTGGATAACTTGATCGGAGACACAGCATTCAATTTATAATGGAACCCTTAGCTCTCATGGTAACTTGGTAGCCTGTCTCCTCTAAGCTCTATGGAAGCCCAAGAGATAACCTTCATAGACATTTGAACAGTTATTTTCAAAATGTGATAGGGACTTGCTCCAAAAATTTCCTTGCACTGCAGGTTAAAACAAGTGCCTATAAACATCTCTAAACAGAATCCTTAACCTCAAGAAGCATTGGATCTACTAAGCAATATGTCTCAGAGGCACCAGCTTATCCTTTGCCTTAGAAGAAATGGCTCAACCTATTCCACAATTGGTCCTATAAGGCTTCACTGAATTTCTATGAATTTTATCAGATTTACTTTACACCCTTTATCATCCAATATCTTACAGTATGAACAGGGTCACCATTACTTCTTGCTTAGTGCCAAGAATGCTTTCATTTTCTCAGACAGAGGAACCATATCTGGTACAGCAATTGCAGTTGGAAACACCACTAGGTTAAGATTATGATAATCACCGTGATTCTGCCAAGCCCATCTATCTTCTACAGAGTTCAGACAGTCAAATCAATTGACGACATGTTAGGGATCACCACCCTTGAGTCTTTTAGGAAGGTGCAATTACTACATTCCCTCTTGAACACATTATTGGTTTTTGTTTAATGTTTTCTTATGTACAATCTATTCCAGTAGCTTCTGTTGTCCTTTCTTGTAATATTAGTCCTCACTCCTCCAGTCAAGAAATAAATTTGGAGTTTCTTCCAAATACTATGTATGTGTCCTTTAAGTGTCCTTTCAGACCTAGGAAACCATAGGATACATTCAGAGACTCAGTAGACCTACTGTAAAATGGAGCCGAGTCAAAAATCTACTTGAGGGCCTGACCTCCATAAGCCTCTGTTTGGCTGGAGAACCAAAACAGTTTCATCAACCAACAAGAATTAGTGTCTGGCGAGATAGGAAATAGTAGTCTCCAAAAGTGGTCACTGATTTTCAGTGTAGTTTCTAATAAATATCTGCCAATCTCTTTGGGAAAGATGGAAGGAAGTTTATCAGGTTAAGTTTTTTTTTCCCCCAAGTTGCTTTTTTTTATAATTTATTTTTTTATTTCTTCAAATTACATCTCAATCACAATCCCCTCCCTACTTCTCCCTCCAGTACCACCCTCCCACCCTCTTCCCCCTCAACCACCCATCCTCTTCCCTTTTTTTTTTTAAGTTTAAGGTATATCTTTTTCCCCCCAACAGCTCTCCCTTTCAGTCCAACAAATGGATCTTTCTCTTATAATAATAAATATAATACAAAACAACAGAGGTAATTAGGCCACAGTTATGAGGGTTATATGGCTTAGCATACATTCCCAATGTCCAATCCATATGTATTTGACACCTGACTTTAACTTTCTACTATCTAACCATGTCCATGAGTTTAAAGTTCTATATCTAACTCAACTTTCATATTAACTTGCAACACAATTTTAAAAACATCTTTTCATATCCAGAACACCCTCTTGATTCCTAAACAACTCAAAATTTAACTATGAGACTCTAGCTATCTAGTCTTCAACCACCTCAGAGACCCGAGAGGGATAAATATATCTGATTATATAGGAAGTGCAGGACCCGCAGCTTCCAAAACTAAGAAATGACATACCAGTGGCTGCCTGGACAGTTCCCATTTTCTCTCCATACATTTACAGCATCAATCTTCAGCCGTTTGTCCCCGTTTCTCTTAATGCTTCATGGAGGACTTCCTTCAGGAAGACTCACTTCCCAGTCATCCAGGCAACCCTGAGTCTGTAAACGAGCTTGATTAAGGAAATACAGTGTGCCACTTTCATGTTTCCCTGTCGGATTTTTTGCTCATTCAAATCAAGAAAGAATTTGTTTAGCTTTTTATCTATATTACTTCTAGCAACACTATGACAAACTAGCCAGTACTGAGGGTCATAGGTCAGATATTCTCTTGGCATCTGTGACTTTTGCATCCTTTGTGGTAGCAATGTGCACATCTATACTGGTGAAGAGAACATTCTTTTGCCTTGCCATCATGGCATACAATCACACTCATTGTATTTAAGTTTTCCAGTGCAATCCTCATTAAGCTCTGGCTTACAGGGGCAGACTCTGTTGAGGATGTGAAGGGGTTATCTCATATTTTTTAATGTATGTGTGATATGGCCATTGTGGGTGAGTAGTCTTAAATGACAAATCTACTCTAGTGTTACCATCTCTGAAGCCTAGGAATATTAACTTCTTGGTTAAAATGACCTTTCAATCACTGTGAAACATCCTTTGGCTGTTTCAACCAAACAAACAAATCACAAGATCTCTTTCTAGCTCTCTGAGCTACAAACAATGTGAAATATGACCCTCTGCTTAGTGGGGCCAAGCAATAATTTCAACCTAATCCAACAATTTATCCACACCTTCCCACCATTGCCCCATTATCCCACACCTACACATCATTCCCATGCATCTTCTCTTAATTTTTATCTAAGTTAAAAGCTCAGACGTGTTCAGAAGGTAGCCAACCTCCTCACAGGTCACATTTTGTAACTCACCTGTAAGAGCTCAAAGAACCTGAGTTCAAATATTAGCCTAGGAGTATATTAGTTACTTTTCTGGTTGCTGTGTAAAAACTACCCAATTACTCAGGGCTTGATGGTGCAGTTTGTCATGGCAGGCAAGACAATGCCATGAGAACAGATCTAATCTTGATGGCAGAAATGTGTAGCAAATGGTCACACAGCCTCTCCATGAAGGAACATGTGGTAAGTGCCGGTGTTTACATCATCTCCTCCTTTTGTAAGTGCTTTTAAGTATTTTATTTTTTGAGATTATATTTACATCCTTTCCTCATCTGAGACTACAATGCAAGGGATGGTGTTACCCACACTCAAACCTCTCTGAAAAACAATGTCACAGACACACATGGAAGTTAGTCTCCTCCACAGTTCTGAATCCAATCAAATTGAAAGGGAAGACTGACCAGGACAAGTGCAAAAAGGAATGTCAGAGGAGGTGGGTGATGAGAAGACTTTGTTTTGTCTTATACAGCAACAGTTTTCCTGAGAAATGTAGCATTAGCTTCCTTAGAGGTGGACAGCCTAGTCTCAGTAACAACAACAACAACAAAAACAAAAGACTCATCATCATAGCGTGACTCTGTTTCCTTGGCCACACCAACCTCCTCCCACATGTCATCAGCATTCCAACTTTCAAATGCCATTTCTTTCCAGTCAATGCTTGTGACTAGTTACTGGTAGACACTCTGAGAGACTGGAAGTTCAATTCGTGCTATAATTCAGGCACTCATAGGATGAAACTCTGGGTCTGCTTTTCAATGTCAGTCTTACGACTATAGCATGTTTCCTTCAGAATATATTGAAAAGAGTTTTTCAAGCCATCTATGCTTTGCCTAGTATAAAATTGAATTTCCTAAAGTTGAATCCCTAAATTCATCCCTTTAACCCTACTTTTCCCAGCAAAATTAACAACATATACCAATATTGCTATATTCATTAACTTTCCAAAAATGTTTGAACGTATCAGTTGTATTTCCCAGATCCTTCTTTTACATTGCTGATGTGTTGTGTTCAATACTGATGTTTTGTATCTCTATTGCTAAATAAACCACAGGGAAAATGGCACAAAAGAAAACCTCTTGACCAGGCAGGACTTTGGAGGGATGAGACCACACTTTGGATAGACTCCTAACATTTGTCTTGTTCTCTGTGTTTTCACATAAATGTGTATGTATGTGCACGAGTCAATGATTTTGATATGTTCATATGATTATTTAGCTACCTCACTTTCTCTCCTCCAGCACTAGACTCCACATTCATCCTTCACAATGATACCCCTCTATTCTAGCACACTCTATGAAAACCATGATTCTTTACTCATTGAATTTTCCTGACCCCCACACTCTCCTTCTTAAAAATTCAGCCTTGTATACAGGGCTTTATTTCCATCGTTTCCTTCTATGTTGGTGTTTTATGTCTACACTTATACTAGAGGTAGACATGGGTAAACTGCTGGAAATACGGGTGTTGGTCTACATAATTTCTATGGTTTCTTTGAGTTCTACCATTACCACAGTACACATGGATTCTTAGCACACTGTAAGCATTTCCTCCAAGGCAGCACATGTGTCTCAGGGTTGTTGTTCCTCTTCCCTTTGAAGGCTAAAATTTCCGACAACTCCTTTAAATTAGAGAAGATGGGATGTTGTCTTGAGAACACAGCACTTCCTACTCTGTGTTTCAACCATACATTAGTAGAAATACAATGTTGATGTTAGGTAGTTGTCCCTTTAGAAAGCACAGGAAAAAGGAGGAGGCTTTTCTCAGCATTTAAAGCAAGCACTTTAGAAAGGTGAACATATAATGAAGCTCTTTAAATAAGACAAAAATTTTGAGTTGAATAACAAAATAATGCTGCAGAGAAGGAGCAAGGTGAAAGGCAGAAAAGAATGTAATTATAAGAAAATCTATGGCTAAAGAAGCTATTACAATTAGTCATAAAATTTATCTGAGTGCCTTGCATTAAAGGTAAAGAAGAAAGGAAACAATTCTTCCACTGTAATTAGAAGAGATAAAGAAATTTGTCAAGACAGTTTAACCAGTTCAGGGCTCCACAGCAATTTCTACAGTGTGCATTTTGTAGGGTTTTCACTGAAACGAAAACCACAATCAATGGTTATCAGAAGCTTATACACACTGGAAATTAACGTATTAGTTATAAACCTGTAAGAATATAAAGTGTCACTCTGTGAAGGTGATTTCTGCAGGATCTGTATATGTTCTGTGCTGTATTTATGTGCCTCAGTTCAGGATTAAATCAAGTGGAATAGGCAGACAATGTACATCTTCATCATCCCTTGACTGTGGCCTCAGAAATTAGGCAGAATATCAGGCATCTCTGCACCTTTAGAATTGTGATCTCCAAGCAAACAAAACAGTTGCCGGAAGATAAACTCTTCTTGGAGCAGACCAGGCAGGAAGCCCAGGGTCCTGTGTTGTTCTTAGAGCCCTTAACTGTTCTGCACTGTATTCCAAACCATTTGTGCAGAGCGTGGGAACTATATGACCTTATTTGTGACAAAAGAATGGCATTTACTTAGGTTTTGCTACAGATGTTTTGTTTTGTTAATAACTAAGAAAAATGAGGCTGTTATTTAAGTTGTAGAAGATGAGAAAACTTTTATCTCATCTTCATCACAATGACTAAGAAGATTTTCACATATGTATACAAGAGAAAGAAAAACAGGAATAAATAAATGGTTTAAACAGCCAATTTCACCCTCAAATTGAATCTTTCACCTCAGAGCCATGAGTTGGGTTTCATATTCCTCCATTTATGTAAAGGATGAATTCACATTTCAGAGAGACACACATGTGCAACTGTAAACTATTATATGAATTCAAATTTGAGTTCAACTTCAGTTTTTTCTAATTAGAAAGCTCATGTCCCTTAAACTCCATAATACTGTTGTGTAGATATCAAGATAGAATTTAGACAGTAGGACTGTCTTTTCAGAAGACAAAGTAGTTTATAGTGGAGAATTTGTGTAGTTCTTGAACAGTTAGGAAAGTACATGTAGACATATGATAGAAAGTTAGTTTTCCAATGACTCTCTCCTTTAGAGAGTTTGCATCTTGAGAGAGAAATGGGCACTAAAGAAATGAGCAAGCAATATGCTTTCAGGTAATAGATGTTTTCAAAAGCAACAACTGTTCTGAAGAGTTGGATTGTGGTACAGAAGGTGCTACATACTATTTACAGAACACTTTTGTGAAGACTATCATTAATTAATTAGGGTATCATGAAATGCTATAACAAGTAATCACTAAATTCTAAGAGCTGTAACACCACACACACACACACACACACTTAGTTTTTGTTCACAATTCAGTACAGATATGCCTATTTAGTGCAAGCTTGCCTTTTCTTGAGTAACTGGAGTCCTATTAATTCATTTAATAAAGAGAAGATGAGAGAGAATAATCCTAGATAGAATCTTTATCAGGTAGTCTTTGAAGTGGCATTCCACAATTTCACCACATTCTGCTGGCTATAATATTCACTATATAGTAAAAGTGTCATTAAAAAGAAAGAGCTCAGTAATGAGGTTTGGCAATGGTGCCTGAAAGAAATATTAGATTCTGAACAGCTCTGCTCTTTAAGGGGGGTATTATTTAGCCCGTAACACTCTTTCCTTTAGAGAGCTTACATCCTGAAAGAGGAAGGGACAGCGAATAGGCAAATACGAAATGAACAAGCACCAGGTATGGTGGTACATGCCTTTAATCACAGAGCTCGAGAGGCAGACAAGGCCAGCCTGGTCTACAAAGTGAGTGCAGGACATCCAGAGCGTGTTACACAGAGAAACCCTGTCTTGAAAACCAAAAATAAACAAGTAATTAAATAAGTAAAAAAGTAAATAAATAAATAAATTAAGCTCTCGGGTAATAGATGTTTCAAATGCAACAATTGTTCTGAAGAGCTGGATTGTGGAAGAAAAGGTACTGTCTACTATTTAGGGAGTGCTTCTGTGAGGACTATCACTTGAGAGGTGTCATAATTATTTATCCTGTTGCTGTGATGAAATACTCCTACAAAAACAAATTAATGGAGAAAGTGGTTTTTTCATTAATTAATTTATTTGTTTATTTTACACTTCAATTGCAACCTCCCTCCCTCCTCTCCTCCCAGTCCCACCTTCCCACCCACGTCCTCCCATACTCCCCCCACCCTGCCTGGTACCAGTCCACTTTCAAACTGCATCAGGACTAAGTGCCTCCTCTTCCACTGAGGCAAGACAAGGCATCTCTGCTAGGAAAATGGGATCCAGAGGGAAGCAACCTTGTCCAAGTCAGAGACAGTCCTCACTCCAATTGTTAGGGGATCCACTTGAGGAGCAAACAGGCCATCAGCTTCATATGTATAGTGGGCCCAGGACTGGTCCATGCATGTACTTTGGTTGGTGGTTCAGTCTCTATGACCCCCCTTGTGTCCCAGTTGATATGGGTCTTGTGATGTCCTTGATCTCTCCATTTCCCTGAAAACTTTTCCCTAACTCTTCCTCAAGATTCCCTGAGCTCCACCTAGTGTTTGGCTGTGGGTCTCTGCATGTTTCCATTTTCTGCTGGATCCACCTAGTGTTTGGCTGTGGGTCTCTGCATGTTCCCATTTTCTGCTGGATAAATCCTCTCAGATGGCAGTTATGTTAGGTTCCTGTCCAGTTCCCTCTCTCCATCCACTTACAATGTCTATTTTATTTCCCCTATTCTTGGAGCGATTCAAGCATCATCCCTTAAGCTTTCTTTGTTACTTAGTGTCTTTGATTCTGTGGATTGTGCCATGGTTATCCTGTACTTAATGGCTAATATCAACTTATGAGTGAGTATTACCATGTGTATCTTTCTGGGTCTGTGTTACCTCACTCAGGATGATCTTTTCTGTTTCCATCCATTTGCCTGCAAATTTTGTTGTTGTGTTAGTGGGGGGATTGTTTGTTTGTTTGTTTTAGTCCACAGCTCAAGGGTAAAGTCCATCACGATGGGGAAATCCTGGCTGCAGTTGCTGAGGCAGCTAGAAAACAGCGAATGTCAAATGCCAACATTGAGCTCTGTTTTTCCTTTTTATGAGGTGTAGGACCAAAGTCCAGGAAATAGTCCTGCCTACATTTGGGATGGGCTTTCATACATCAATTAACCTAACCAACACAATCCCTGTCTGGCCTGCTGATAGGACAAATATCTCGTCATAGATGAACCTGGAGGCCTGTCTGACCCTAGCTTATTTCAGATCCTGTCAAGTTGACAATTAACACTTTCATGACAAATGGAACATGAGAGTCAGTTATGAAAAGATCAGTCAAAACATTATTCTGTATGAGGAGAACTCCTGGTCCAAAAGCACAAGAATGAGGATGAGCTGATATCAGAAGAAACAAGGAAGTGAACCAAGGTCAGTGTGTCCTCTACCCAGATAAGGCAGAAGAGGGTCTATGATAAAGGTCAGGGGTGAATGATGAAGCATCCAGTACATCTTCATGAAGAATTTCAGTTTAAGGACAGTGAGAACCCTCATGTGTTTTGTTTTTGAAGTGATATGATTTGGCAGTTTCTACTCTTGCTTCTTCTGACACTTCCCAAATACCATCGACACCCCCTTTTCTCAAATACCATGAGATGTTTTCTCTTGCTTCAGTCACACCAACATTTAGTTCACTCATTGTGGATATGGAATTCCCTTACATCCTGGTGAGAAGAGACATCTAATTTGTGGCTTCCTTGGTAACAAGTACAATTCCGAGAAAGCATTTAGTCCTGACTGGGTACATGAGTAAATGAATGCTGATAAATTAGTGAAAGAATAAAAAAGCCGTCAAAGGGCTAGAGAGCAGTATGCCCTTATATGGAGTCTCCAGCAGGCCTTCGCTTTCTCCATCATCTGATGCACAGCATATGGGATTCATGGGGAAGGGTGTGGAATCTACACCACTGTGAGAATCAAGATATTAGAGAGTCAATCAAAGAGATACAAAAATGCCATTGCTGAGCACTGGGAAGAATATGGGTCAACTGTCATATCAGGAATGAAGTAGGAGAATCAGCTTGGAATGGAGGAGAGAGATGGTGAAAGTTTTGCTCTGAGTCAACCGATAAAAAGCAGAAGGAAGTGGAATGCCCAGTAGGCAAATAATTAAAGGTTAAGTTGTTTGATGCAGACAGAAAGGGCTGCAGGAGTTCAGAGAGATCGATAAAGAAAATAGATTTGAGGGGCTGGAGAGGTGGCTCAGAGGTTAAGAGCACTGGCTGTTCTTCCCAAGGTCCTGAGTTCAATTCCCAGCAACCACATGGTGGCTTACAGCCATCTACATTGAGATCTGCCCGGGCATATATGTAGAGCAAATACTGTATACATAATAAATAAATAAATAATGTTTAAAAAAAAAGAAAATAGATTTGAGGAGAGATAGAGAATAGATACCAAGGTACCAAAAAAACCCACTAGATTTCTGGGTAAAACTGACATGAAATAGTTACTAAAAGATCCTGAGCTAATATAAAGAATGGATGAGTAAATTATACGTAATAATACTTAAATATATTAAGGTGAAAATACTAGAAATCGGGCAATGAAGAAAAGCATCAAGTGCTGCCATCTTCCATTTACTTCTGCCTAGCTGCTGAACTTCTCTGGATCCTGACGTGCATACAGGGGACAGAATTCTACTTCCTGGTCTCTTTGTGGACAGGGCCATTCAGTTAGTCTAGCTAGACCGTGACCTGTGACTGAGTATTTTGATTGTCAACACAGGACTCATCAGGTTTTTATTTTCCTCATCCTGAAATAGTCACTACTGCTTCCATAGGTGACTGCTCCATCATCCTGGAACAAGAGCCAGGTCTTGGCCATATGAAGCCACTGTGGCATTAGGATTGCATCTTACCTTGACTGATAACAGAACATTTTGTAAAGGAAGGAAAAATGGGTGTAAGGTAAGATTCACTCCTGCAATAGAAGGGAGTGAAGATCTTTAGAGGTGGAGAAGACACAAAGTTAGTAAATGATAATGACCAACTTACAATGCACTTATTCACATAGGTTTGGCAGTGGAGTGGAGCCTGGAAACTTTACTGCACGGGTGCTGACCTGCCGATCTGACCTTCACCTGCTGCAAAGCAGGGCAAGCTCTTGGCTTAGAGAAGCCCAGTGGGCCCTCAGATGTACCAGCTGCCTCCCTGCTCCTTCCCCCCTCTGTACAGTTTGAGCAAAATAGTTTGATTTGCCTGAGGATCAGTACTGAACAGAGAATGGCCCTTCCAGAGCTCTGGTGATATAATGCCTGTGACACCATAGAAAAAAAATAGACAAATAATCACAGCCCAAAGCAAAAGTAGGACAACAATTTACCAACATGAGAGAGCAAATGCTTGATTGGGTTCTAACAAGAAGGACATATTTAGGAAGATAAAACCAGGCTTACAAGAATGAAGCAGAAATTGATTTTCCATATGGGGCCCACCAATGTGGAGATTAGCAAAAAGAAAAGAGGACAAAAAAAGGAGACAAGTCTATTCTGTTCCAACAATCTGCCCATGTTTATGGCTCTCCCTGTGGGGAATTATGAAAAAGGAAAAATGAAAAACACAAAGGAAAGGGGCTTCTTTTTGAGCTCTTTTCAAACTTGTAGAAGCATAATTTTTAAATTTCTTGTGTTTTGGGCCAGGTGTACTGGCACACTCCTTAGTCCTAGGACTAGAGGAGCAGAGGCAGGAAAATGTGTGCGTTCAGGACCACCCTAATTTATGTACACAGTTCAAGGTAAACCAGGGCTCCATCATGAGACCTTATCTCAAAAAAAATGTTTTTAGCTATGTTACTTAAAATTATATTTTAAGATAATTATTTCAGTAATTTAAGTAAAATTTTAAGCTTTGTACATTTTTTAAAAATGTGTTTTCATTGTTTTGGGGGATTTTTATACAGTATATTTTTTGAATATAAAAAGTATTGAAGATATCATATGCATTAGTCATATGGAATAGATGGTACTGATGAGGGTGCCTTCTCCCTGGTAGCTAGATTTGCTAGTACTGGAAGATGATATTGGGAGCTCATGTGAGTTGATGGGAAGTCCTACGCAGCTGGGAACCATGTGAACCAAAGTGATGACCAAGCTGCCAAAGCTTGCCAATGGGTACAGTAGTGGCACAAATGTTATATGGTAACCAACTGCTTCTTATTAGATTTAAGTTTTGCCAAGATCCCATGGTACTTTCCTAAATGGACATAAAATGAAAACTGCCTCTGAATTCTGATCTCATTGTGAATTTTAAATAGAAAATCTATTCACCAGTGCTTACGCCTAAAACTAATAATTATGGAGGGGTTTTTTCTTCATTTTTTTGAGGAGAGGCACAAAGTAGTAAAAATAAATTCTCTTACGAATTTTCTGTCTCAAGAAAAGAAATCTTACCACCTCAGAAAAAGGCAGTGCCAGGTGGTACACTCAAATTTTGGCTGAGTTCCACCTACATCACAGGAATGCAATGATCACATTGAGTCAGAGTTTAAGTCTGCCAACTCTGCCTTACTTTACTCACTAGTCATGAATCCAGAGCTCATGTTGGCTGTATTTAACAGAGAGAGAGAGATTTGTGAACAGTCAAATGGATGGAGAGAAGTCACACGGGTTGTTTGCATAGTTAGATCCATCCAACAAAATATCTTGGTGTCTTGAGAGCACAGGCTTTGCGTCAGCCCTCAACAAAGGCTCCTGTATGTTCAACAGCAGTTTACTTAAAAGCTAAGACATAGATTGTTTTTCTGTCCTTAGATTTTGGTGCTGCCAGTTGCTCCTGTATGGTTGGGAACAAATTCCACAGCATTCTTGCATATTGAAGTTTTTCATCCATAGGAAGAGAATTTGGAGACCTGTTTTCTAAGGTTATTAGAAGGATAGATAAAAATCATTAGCATTAACCCATTTTTTTAAAATTTCTTATTTTAAAAATTGTATTTTAAATTCTCAAATGGGCTTCTTTTTGCTTAGGTATTTTCTCCTTGGGGGGGGGGGGACACATACTTGAAGGCAGAGTCTTACATTGGCTAGATAAACACTTGTGCTGGTTAGTTTTTTTGTCAAGTTGACACATCAGGCTACCTGGGAACTTAAACTGTAGAATTGCCTGCATCAGATTTGCCTATAAGTATGTCTACATGGAATTTTCTTGATTAATTTCTGATGTGGGAAGATGTAGCTCACATCAGACAGTGCCATTGGTATCTTGGTAGGTAGTTGATCCCGGGATATATAAAAAGTAAGCTGAGCGTGCTTCCAGGAACATCCAGGAAGCAAAATTCCCCTGTGGCCTCGACTTCATTTCCTATCTACAGGTTCCTGCTTTGAATTCCTGGTCTGGCTTCTCTTGATGATGGACTGTAACCCCTTCCTTCTCAAGTTGCTTTGGGTCATGGTGTTTATCTCAACAACAGAAATCAAACAAGAACAGCATCCTACTTCTGGGCAGTATCTCTGGTACTTTATTATTCAGATTGTGATCTGGATTAGTGTTATTTGGGTTTTTTTTTTCATTCCTGGGACTGCACAATAGTGTCTTCTCTCATCACAGAAATACATTTCCAGTACAACCACTTAAATAAGTCTTGAATCTTAGATCTTGTTCCACGTCAGATAGAGGTTGAGAGGAATAAAAACACTCAAATCAATGGATTGGAATTTTTAAAAAGAAACACTATTTTGATTTATATTTTTATATTTCAACCAATTATGACAGTATTGTATAGAGTGTTCAAAACAAGAAATTTTTCATCTTTCTGAAGTATTAGGAAAATTATTGTTATTATTGGAGGAAAGGACCTTCAATATAAACACCTTTTCATATTACAGATGTGATTTGTTGACTATTCAATAGACTTCACAAGTATTATATTCTCTTGCTAAGAAAACTAGGGTTGAGAGAATTCCTATATACCTCAGACCATATACCTACCCGCTTGTATGGCTGAGGAGGGGGAGGGGGGGGTGGGAACTTTTAGAAACCATTTGGGCCCAGAACCCAGGTACCTTTCCATCTCCTGAATTGTGTCTCAGATCGCCATAATGCCTTAAGGCTGCTGCATGGGGCTTTGGAGAGCTTAGTTTTACCACTTTATATTACTATTTATAAATGTGAAGCAGAGAAAAGTCAAATAATCTGCCCAAGGTTATACACTTCCATATTTCTCTCAACATAACTCACTCTTGTTGAAATTCACACCTAGGATTTATTCAGAATAATGAGCAAGTCATGACATTTTTTAATTGAAGGCCTGATAAAAGAATCATTTTGATCTTCAATTTTTATCTCATGTCCAGGAGTGAACGTGAAAGGTAAAAAATGGTGCAAGCCAAGAGTCCTTAAATTTGCAGAGCCTGCTTTTTCATGAAAGAAGGAAACCATCCCTTAGGCTGAAACTGTTTTAAGTAGACCATGGTCATTTACTTTGTGAAAAGCATCTTTGAGGCTTTAAGGGGAAAAAGATGGCGTGACTGACCTACCTCACCGAACTTTAACTTGCATCCAATATATGACTTCAAGAGTAGTGTCCTCTCTCCCTACTGGTGTCATACGTCCTACAAAATCCTCCAGGTTATTTAACTGTAGTTCCAGGTAGGGCTAACAAAGCCATGTCATTTCAGCAGAACAGCTAATTTTATTTTTAACTGTCAAAGTTTTCATTGCTTCATCTTTCCAGTTTAAAGTGCATATGTTATCAAAATGACCCAATTTCAAAGCCAGGAATTGTCTTTAGGTTTTGTTTTGTTTACCTTTTATAAAGTTTAAAAAAGAAAAGAAAAGAAGAACATATCTGGATCACTTTCTTTGAAATTGCATACCATGTCTGAGCTCAGTTTTCAATTGCATCTGTGAAATAGAGGTTCCCTCCCTGGAACTGCAACCTGGACAGCTGGCCCTGCACCCTAACTAACTTTGTGTTCTTAGTTGACTTCCTAGCATCTCTGAACTTCATCTTCACCACCTGTAAAATAAGAGAGGCAGCAGAACCTATCACCCACCCAGAGGGTTGTTAGGGGCTGGAATCCAAACTGCATATAAAGGGTGGCCTCTGGTGCTCAGTACATTTCAGGTGTTACATTTGTAAGCTTGGTATTGGTATTAAAACAGTTTCAGCCTAAGGGATGGTTTCCTTCTTTTGTGGAAAAGCAGGATTGGTAAGATAAGGATTCTTTCGGCTTGCACCGTATTTTACCTTTCACTGTCACTCCTGGATGTGTATTTGTCTATCCCCAAGGCTTGAGTTTCCACCTGTACATGTATGACAGATGATTTTACAGCCTAACTCTCATACTAGGAACACTTATCCAGTCATTTGGCACATATCCACTGAGAATCTAGGAGGTAGGCACTACCACAGGCACTGGGGTTACAGAAGTGAATGAAACAGATTAAAAACTTATAGAACTAAACTTACTTTACATTATAAACATAATAAATAAGTAGATATATATAGTTCAATAGAAATAAATGCTTAAGTAAAAATATAATGTGGAAATGACACATGGCATATTTGGACTTAACATACAAGAATTTTAAAGAAGTAGATCATGAATAGACAATTTTAGGTAGGATGACACAAGAAATGTTTCCTAAGAAGACAAAATTTTAGTAAAACTGTGCAGGATTATAAAGTAAACCCTACGGCTAACAGTTCTGACCCGTACCATGAATCTAATATTTTCTCTGCATCAACATAAACTAAGCAGTGAGAGGCTAAGCAGTTTAAGATCATCTTAATTCAGTGAAGCAGCAATACCCAGGCTCTGCCTGTGGCACACTAGAGGCAGATGGCTTTCTCCATTGAAGCAGAAAAGCTGTAATAGCAGTGTACGGATGGACTGCACCTCTTTTTTTTTTTTTTTTTTAAGATACTGGATTGTTCTCATCACCTAACGCATAAGATTTCTTTTTGTTGCTTTGGTAGTGCCACATATACGTGCTCATAACAACTAGGAGGGAGACACAGGCCACTAGCTATGCTCCACCTCAGTACAGACGCTCCAAGTAACTGAGCAAAAGTCAGCATGCTCAATAAGACAAGGAAGAGGAGAAGAGTGGCTTTGGAGTGAACATTAGATAATCCCTGCCCAATCCTCCGCAGAATGACAACTTGTGCATATACACAAATGTTTAAGAGAAGCTTATTTTTCTTTCACTAGTGTGTTTTTCACTCACTTGTATTCCAAAGTCTTTCACCTTCAGGCCCTAGATCACCTGATCTCAATGTGTAGTCCAGGGACCAAGGTACTATTTGACATTTTCATTCTCATTCTCACACAAATGCAAAGTGGAGTTTTCCAAAGACTATTTTATATGTGTTATCCAATGGAAAAGAGGGTATTAGAATCCAGTTTTCTTCTGCTAAGGCAAACATTAAAGAGATTTTTTAAAATGTGCATTTTGCCATTCTTTTCACCGAAGTTATTTTTAGAAATTATATCCATTTTCATTAAAATATAGTATCTATGTCAACACACAGTTAAATATTACTGTGTCCAAGTGAATTTAAATATTTAAAAATTCCAATGCCTATTTTAGTTAGTCTTACATTTGGTAAATATTGAAACAGGTAATGCACTTAAATAGAAGCTCCTTGTGGACTTAAATATTTATAGAATCCTAAAGGGATCTGGTAAACAAATAGTTGGAGATGAGCTGCCTGATCCTTACTCGGTGCTTCTACTATTAGCAACACTTTCTAAATGCTTATGATAAAGACCTAGGTTAGGTGACTCTTCTTCAATTCATTAAATACCACTGTGTTAGGCTTCCGTTGTTGCCTAACAGTCGACAATAGCAACTGAGTGGTTTAAAAGGCAGGAGGTTGGTAGGTTGGTAGAGTGTGGTTACCAAGAAGTGAAATAAAAACACCCAGGAGGTTTTTTTTTTTTAACATGGTAGTTAACATTTTTTTTTGGTAAGAAGAATTTAGTGGTTCCAAATCTAATTAAATATTTACCATCAAACGTGGCAAAATACAATATAAAAAGAATATGAAAATTCATGCTAATAACTAAAAATTATAACTTTATTTTATTCATAATGATCTAGCAAATTAAATCATCACACCAATTCAAGGGGGCAGATTAGCAAAGAAAATAAGAAAAATTAGAGATTTCACGTATCCCTTTTCCAATGAACCCAGAAATAACAAGCCAACAATACTTCAGTATTTCCAATATTAGGTTATAAAAACATTCTCTTTCACTCTTTCTCTTTCTCTCCCCTCCCTCCTCCTCTTCTGCTAATTCTTCTTCTTCCTCTTCCTCTTTATCCTCTCCTGGCTATTCTCAAAGACTAGATAGAGTTAGGGCAAGGAAGCAATTTGCCATCCCCACATTCCTGGACTGGAAAAACTCTGAAGTAACAAACTACCTTTCTACCACAAGGAGCAGAATCTGTTCAATCTTTTTATTTTTGTCTTTATCATAATTTGCAACCTAAGCAGTTGGCCAATTCAGGGAAGTGTTAATACCCAAACCATGACAAGGTTCCTTTGTCATTTGCATTTCCTAGGACACAACTTTCTGTGTTTCTAAGTAACCTCTGGTTTGAACAGAATGGGCATCTTGAAGCTGACAGTATTCCCACGTAGTTGGCTATAGAAATAATCCACCTACCTCATATTTGTTTTGAGTATCAACAAACTTCCATGATAAGGGTGCTGTTGGAATTCTGTCTGCTTGGAACTCTGATGTGTGAAATGTCTGGCAAGTAACTACTGGATATGTCTGTCTCATTCCTATTCACAATTCAATGTTTCACTTGAAGTTACAAAACTTGAACATAATCATTAAGAATTTCAAATTATGGGAGGGGTGGAGGGAGAGGGCTGTGATGGAGATGTAACTTGAAGTAATAAATAAACATTTAAAAAAAGAATTTCAAATTAATGGTAATATATACAGGCCATGCATGGACAGTTCCCATGTGTCCATGAAGCCTGTCCTGCCCATCACTTTTACTGTAGAACAAAAGGGTTTCTAGGACCAACTCCACACTGAAGGTGATGGAGTTATAGAAGAAAAGCAATACCAAGAGGCAGAGGTCATTGATACTGCCAATCACATATTTACACTTTTAACTTACTCCTTTTTCCCAAGTTAGATATATATATTGCTGTTCTAGGTTTCTTTGTTTGTTTGTTTGTTTGGTTGGTTGGTTGGTTGGTTGGTTGGTTGATTAGTTGTTGTTGGTTTCAATGATAAAACACTTTTTTCAAAACAACTTGGGGAGGAACGGGTTTATTTCATCTTACCTTTCTAAGTGACAGTCCACTGTTATTGAAGAATTCAGGGCAGGAATTCAAGGAGGGAAACTGAAGGCAGGAGTCATGGAGGATTGTCTAACTCACTTGTTCAGCTTCCTTATACATCCTAGACCCACCTGCTCAGGGACAGTGTGACCACAATGAATGGATTGGACCCTCCTATATCAATGAGCAATCAGGAAAATGATCCACAGATATGCCCACAGGCCAATCTGATGGAGACAAGTTTTTGAGCTGAGGTTCCTTCTTTCTAAATTTAGTTGATGAATAAGATTAGCCATCACACTTACATATGTTCACATTATCTTGTATACTAAATCTCCATAAGGACAATACTCCCCTGACAAATAACATGACATTCCTTTGTTGCATATAGTATGCTACCTATAATTAGTACTGAATGTATACTTTTAGATAAGTAAATTAATGAACTATTCAATGGAACTTTGGTTTCAATATTGAGCACCTTTGTGAAGAATGAAAAGTATGTGGTACAGCCAGTGATACCTTCATCAAATGCTGCAAGAATACAACAAGCTGTCTTTACCATTCAGTCTTCTGTCGACATGCCAAACTCATGAATCCTTCTCATTTTTACTTTTGGCCTGTCAAGGACTACCTTCCTGTAAGCACAGGTTTCTTCTGACTTCTTCAAAAATTGTATTTAATTTATTGTCATGGGTGAACTATCATACTTGAGAAGAAAATTAGTGAGATGGGACAGTTGAAGCATATATGGAGAAAGCAGTACACTGGCATTTATGTTTCAGGGCTTGTTTTTCCTTTTCTTTTCTTTTTCTTGGTCTGTTTTGCCATTGGGGAACTACGCCCTTTTAATGGCTTGCACATGTGGTCAGGCATTGTGTGAGCAAATAATGCTTCACAGTACTTGTATTCAGTATTCAGAAAAAGAGAAATAAAAAATGAGCAGAAGCCTTTGTAGATCTAAGCATTTTCTCCAGTTTTCTTCATTGGTCTCTCTACAATGCATAAGCTTTCACTTCCAGATCTGTTTCAAGGGTCTTTTATGATGACACAAATTGAGTCTTTGTTTCTAAGGAGCGGAACACAAAATACATCAGTGTGCCATTTAAGAGCAACTATTTTGTCAGTCTTGTTTATGCACTCCAGATAATAGTGTTTTAAAGAAGGCTAGACCCAGCCTCTGCCTGTTTATTCAATATAAACAGAAGCATCCCTTTTGACGTCGTCGTAAGAGCAGGATGTGTGCTAATTTCACCAAGTAAAAGCCCCTGCACCTGCCCATATAAATCCTTGTCTAAAGCAACCTGGCTGCCTCACAACAATGTGGAAGTGCACATAAAAGATAACACAGCAATGCTCATCAAATATTAATATGCATTGATACATAGTCATCTATTATGGCAGCGGGGTCCCCACACTGAGCCGCTGTAGGGTTGCACCCGGTTTTCTTTACTCTTCAGCTTTTGCCTCCTCCTCCCAAGCAAGGCAAAGTTCTCTATTCCTCCCCTTCCTGCAGCGTCCAGCAACAGACCCACTGGTGTCCTTATGGTGGCCTATTTCGTTACAATAAAATATCTATCGGGCTAATGTGCGATCAAGAGGGAACTGACATTTATCTTTCTGGGTTTATGATGCTGTGAGCTGAGTAAAACTGAGAGCCGGCCAAGGGCTCTGACTGACAGGGAGCTGGAAGTTCACAAGCCATGTTTGTATGTGTCTCTTTACCAATGGCTTAGTATCATTTTAGCAGTAAAGCTATTATGTTTTCACTACGCTTTATGTAGGAATGTATGACTAGCCAAATGACAGTTCAACTGTAGTTTAAATATAAACGTGTTGATTGAATAGTTCAGCTGAGAGTGTATTTTTCTCTTTGTGCTCGGCTACAAAAGCAGGTGTTCAGGGACTGAACCCTGCATGCAGACATAGTAACTTCCTGTGGCTTGTCATGGCCATTCTAACCAGGAGCCATTCAATATCCAGCCTGATTTCAGACACCATGTCACACCTACAGGAAGGAAGCATGAAGAATCTGTTTACATAATTCAAAATCTTCCATTTCAAAAAGATATATGCCAAAATTCAGTGTCTTGCTTCCAGATAGAACCTCCTCTTGCTTTGGCACAAATCTCTTCCCTTCATAAAAAAAAAATATGCAAGTTCTAAATTTTATAATTTGTGGTGATATGCTAAAGTTTTTTTTATTGTTACACATAAAGAAAAAAACAAGTCCCTACCCTTCATAGCTGTTGCCAAGTGAAAGTTTCCCCAACTCCTTGGATTTGACTGTTTTCTATGTCTTTCCATTGAATGTGTTTAAAACAACTGTATTATTAAAAAAGGTTTCCTCTGTGCTGAACTTTTGCCTCAGATGAGCCTTTACCCAGCACAGACCTATGCAAGAGCTTTACACTTGGTTGTAAGTGCATACCCCATCATCTCCTGATCAATAATTCAAAAGCTCAATAGAAATGCTTTAAATTGAAATTGAACACACCATTAAGAGTCCTCAAAAGGTGGCATCATTCACTCAAAACAGCCATCCACACTCCGCAGTCACCAACACAGTGCCCAATATAGCTTGAAATCTGGATTTCTCGCTGTCTGCCAAGGCATTTCCCCCATATCAATTATTTACCCTTGAGTGAGTAAACTTCTGATCACCTCCCCTCGTCTGGGCATCTGTCTGTTTCTCTTAGACCAGGCAGTGGTACACTCATTCATTTCTTCTTTGTCCAAGCCTCTGCTTTTCATTAATCTTCTCCCAGCGATCCAGCCATCTCTGGGCCCTGTAGTTGTAAGAAATTTTCCATGCAATGAACTTAATTTAGAAAACTTTGCTGCATAAAGAAGTGGCAGAATTCTCAGGGTCCAGTCTCCTTCCACTGGCGGTCACTGGCAGAGAAAGAGATGCTGAGTAGAGAGCATTATTGCAGAAGTCACTGGGCAAGAGGTAAAGAAAGCTGAGAATAGGTCCAAAATTAAGGGATTAAACAGGTAGAACTCTTGCATCCATTCTCCTTATCCTATAAGATAAAGTCATGAAACCTCAACTACATATGCTGAAGTTACAATGGATATTTTATATTTAACTATTTAATATTGGAAAATTTATTTGATCTACAAATCTAAAATAAGCAAATCCCACTAAAAGATAAAATAATGAGTAAATAAATAAACTAGGTTAAATTCTAATTCAAAATTTGAACTTTATTTTATAGGAACTGTTTTTGAAATTCCATTTTGTAACTACCCATGTTCTCTGCCACAGCTCTGCAGTACATAGCATGGAGAGGAAAAATTTTCCCATTCAGTTTGATAAATTTCACAGTTTCATTCTGAGGTTGTTTGTGCAAAGACAAAACCCCACCATGTAAAAGAAAGAGAGAAAAAAATGAAAAGAAAATGAAATGCTGAAGGGAAGTATGGAATGTCTCACGAAGGACAGCCTCACGCCATCTTTAAACTGAAGTAATGCACTAGCTTAATACTGGTTCTGTTGACTTAATGCAGCTTGCAGTAAAAATGAGGAGCAGGAAGTATCCATAAAATATACTCCACTTCAATATTTATGATAAATCTATTATGGAAAACCCTATGTATGGGAAATGCTTTTGAAATCATTCCACGAATAAAGAAATATGGCAATATTGTGCTTTAGCAATGATAAATGTCTGCACCACAGATTTGTAACTGTCACAAAGTGTAACCAAGTCAATCATGTTTTCATCCCAATCCTCCTCCCACACGTCGTTCTTTGTTCTTTCACAGAATTTCAAAGGAAAGGCTTTATTGAGTGTTAATCTTTTCAATGTGCTTTTATTCACTTTGAATCTTGTGATTATACTTAGTCAGTGGGAGTCATTCAGCCTTCCTCTAGAGCCTATGAATGTACCGTATCCCAAACTCAGATGCTCTAAGGCTAATAGAGAATCATCATGGAAAACAGATATAAAGTACTTAAAAGAAACATCTTCCAGGTATACATAATTACTAGGTACCATATTTAACTAATAACTAGAAATTTATATGAGTAGATGACAGATAGATAATAAATTATTGATAAATAATAGATAATATAAAATAGATATGTGATAGATGGTAGACAGATAGGTGATAGATAATAGATGATGATAGATAGATAAATAATAGATAGATAGATAATAGAGATTTTAAACTACCAAAACCTGAAGATATTTAAATAGACAGAGAATGATAGATAGATAGAAAGATAGATGATAGATAGATGATAGATAGATAGATAGATAGATAGATAGATAGATAGATGTATAGATAGACATTTTAAAAAATACCAAAACCTGCAGATATTTTACTAGCCAATGAAACCAGATTTTTAAATGCAGTCAGACTCCCCTAATTTTTGACAGAGACAATGATTGCTTGCCCCTAGATCTACCCAGTTTTGAAAAACATAAAGACAAACTTAATCAGAAAGTTGTGCATATGTTGCTGAAAGATCAATTCTGCTTTAGAAAAACCTGGAATGCTCCTAATGCAAACAAAAACATTTCTTAAAATACTGTTAGGCAAGAGAAGGGAAGTGCCTGTTTTTGACATAGTTCCAACAAAGAAGGGAAAAGGTTATCGAAAGATAGACAGGAAATATACAGCTCTGGATTCACACATCTTCACAGTAGTAGACTTTTGCATATTCAGGTGGGGAGACTGGTCATGTGAGGCTAAAGCTTACACTCTACATATTAGAGGAAGAATTTATCCCTGTACTTATCTCTACTATAGACATGAAAATGGAATATGGACAATATCAAGTAAGGAAGAAGCAATATAAATAAAAATAAATATTCTGATTAAGGTTAGGTGAAACAAGACTTGCTCAAAGGTTAGTAAGCAAATAAACAGACCAACCCAAACACTTCCTAGCATCTTTTCTATTGTGCAAGCTTAACATATAGAGAGCCAACAGATCATTTCATGTGATTCATTGATATCTTTCATGGTATCTCTTTAATGTATTAAAGAATGTTATTTTAGGTACACATTATAAACCTGGGAAATAGTAGATATCAATAAAGAATAGTATTAATTAGTTAATTAACATAAAAGGGATACTAAAAAACTGTGACCTTATATGTAATAATAATAAAAAAAAGGCCTTCCATACAAATCAGCAAGTAAGCAAGCATGTGTGGCTGAAGGCATAAGTGTGAAACAACATTTTTTTATCATAGAGCTAGAGGATAAAAAACTGCTGAGAACATCTCCGCACAGATATATCAATTACGCTCAGAAGGGCCCATCCTAATAGAACCTCTATGAATGTTACCAAATCAGAAACTTCTTGATGATACATCTGGGAACTGATGAAACAGAATAGAGAAGGATGTGGCCTCCGTAACTGGTATTGATTCTGAAGTAATTATAGGCCATTGAAGTTGGTACTTATGAGTTAGTTAGGACTGAATATTAGGCAAGTAAGACAGCAAGGGTAGCCTGGGACTCTAAAAGACAAAATAGACCATACAAGGATAGAGTGAAACACTCAAACATCTCTCATCACCTGCTGCCTCAATGAGCAACATGACCTGCATAAGAAAATGATTCTTATTTGAGCAGGACCCCATGCCTACCTGGCTACTGGCTCACAGCAGTTAATGGAGGAGATCTACTGGAAACTTGAGATGCCTGAACCAGTCTTCTTCCCTGTGGCCACGGAGAGAGGAGCCAACAGATTAACAATAGCCTATGACCTGAGGCTCCCTGAGAAAGCCTTCGAGAACTTACTGGTAGGCTACTGTATAACAAGGCGGCTTTTAAACTATATTTGTTAATAATTATTAGCACCTACCACCCAGTAAACTCTGTGAACCTTATAAGAATACCAATCCTCAAACGCAGGTCCGTTGAGGACAACTGGTCAGCTGTCTGTATGCAGCACTGCAGTAGCAGTTGCTCCGTGGTCACCTGGCTCTGGTGTTGCTATGGCAGTCTCACTTCTGCTTACGCTTGAGGCCTCTTCTGTCAGCCAAGACTGTCAAAGCTAAATGGAGCAGGGCAGATACTGTGCCCCTGGCCGAGTCCTTAGTACTTAGGTTTTCACACTCAGTTGACAGTCCAGGCAGTGGCCACCCATGCTTGCCACCTTAGAGGCGGGCTGTATTCATAGAGCCTAGGAGCTGGCCATTGCAGTCTCTCACTTGAGGTCAGGCTCTCTTCATTGAGGGCTTGGGCCTCACGATACATTTGCTCGCTTGGTGGCTGTGGGCCCATGGACTGACGCAGCCTCAGGCCTCTCTGTTTTGAAGGAGCCACTTCCCAGGGCTTTTCTCGGCTTTACTGGGCTTGCCTGTGGGACTCCACCTCTCAGTTATGTGCTGAGATTTCTGTCCGCCCACTACTTTTGCCTCAGGGCCAAGACTGTTCTTGCATGGGGGTTCAGAGCTGACTTTATTTGCGCAACTCTGCTTGAGGCCCTCTTTTCAGTCAGTGTGGCCTTGGCTCCTGCAGATGGCCCAGGTCCATTTTGTACCTCCATCTATCAAGTCTTCCACGCATCTCAGGTTCTGCCACCATGCCCTAAGTACAGTGTTGCTCTCAAAATAACTGGCAGCCCCTGGGCACACCCTTCCACAGGGCACTGATCTTCTCCTCGAGGTCCGTGCTTCAGCAGGGTGCTTTCCTCATGGTTTCTGGGGCTTTGCAGCCATGCTCCTCAACAGGGTGCCGTCTCAATGACGACCGAACAGTGGCCTTTATGGCTACAAAGCAAGGCTTTTCATTTGGGCTCTGCCCCACTTTGGCTCCGCCCACCTTGGCCACAATTCTTGGCAAGTCTCCAGTCTTTCAAAATGAGGCAGTCACCAGCAGCTGATCAGTGCTCAGTAGCTAAAAGCAACGCTAAGCCCAAAGCCCTTTCCAGTTTCCCCAGACTTTATACTAATTATGTATACAGGGTGCCTTCTCATTGGTCCTCCAGGGGCACATCTGTTGCCCAGGACCACATGTGCTCTGCCAGGTGCCAGGCTGATCTGCACGCCCCCTTCATGAAAGTGTTCTTCATTTACATATTAATTAACTGTGTTCAATAGAAATCCAACCTCCACCACACTTTACTTCCATACAGTTTATTGCTTTACCTGTAGACAGTTCTTGAGTCGCCAGCACTGGTCCAGATGCCTGAGGTGGGGCACGATAGCAATCACAATTCAGCCTCTGTATCTACAAAAGAACAAAATGGAAATGACCAGGTTTCTTTCCTCTTATTCTACAACCTACATTATGTTAGGAATAAAATACTGACAATAAAATTTTGAACGACTTAATCTTTTATGTGAAGGACTTAATTCCTGGGTTGGTATTTTTTCAATTTCTGAAGACACCTGATCTCTTCACCTCACTAGGGTTCAAATTCCTTAGGCACTCTCCCTGTATTTGAGATCATTCTCCCCCAACCTCTGGGTAAGAGCTTCAGAGTTACACTTGTGCTGGCACCTCAGCACTCAGAGCATGTCTCCTGGAGTCACACGTCTTACATTAACAATCCTCATCAACTTTGTCTTTGTGTCTTCTGTCCATTTCAGCTCTAGTCATAGCTGTCTTCAGCAATGGTCTCTTGCCAATATGCCATAATTCTTTCAATCTGGAATGCAATAATATTCCAATTTTGGTACCCAAAGACATGGTCTTCAAGTTGTCCAAGCTGTGTTTTCTTAACAAAATTCCAGCTATTCTTGGCTAACTGCCTCATAGGTCATGGCGTTTTCTTGCTATTTTGTCATCTGGTTTCTAAACTATTTTATCAACATCTATCACCATACTTGGGTATATATATATATATATATATATATATATATATATATTCACATATATATGACTACAGAGTATATGTATATGCCTCTGTTACTTTTGTTTCCCATGTCCCCTTATTTATTAACTTGATTTATTTATAAGTTAAATTTTTTTTAGAGAGGAAAACCAGGAGTTTAATCCCCTGTTTACTAAGATAAATAGTGTATACAGTCAAGATACAGCTTGAAAATGATATATAAATCATTTTATGTGAGTGCTGTTTGCACTGCAGTCATTTATTTGTATCACATTCTGGCTCATCTTTCTTTGGGTGTCATAGGTAACTGTGTAAACATGGTTTTCTCCAAAGTCCAGGCAGGGATCACTATTCACTGATGGTAAACAAACTACAAATTCTGTATCTATGTTTTCTACACATTAAGTTAAAATTTAAAGACATTTTATAGACCTCCAGACAAACTGCCTCAGCTGGTCCTCCTGAAGTCTCACATGTCGTTATTCTCCATGTTAAGGGGTTCCATGGGAAGAAGAGAGGCTCTTTCTCCATCAATAGCCCCCTTAGGACAGACATTCAGATGTTTGCATTTAGTCCACTGCAGAATACTAGAAAATGTTGCTGGGAAGAAAACACAGGGTTTATTTGCTGATCAACTAAGGAAGCAAGGGCATGAGAGAGCTTATCTAAGAACTATAGTCTGTTCCAAGATGCTGTTGGTTTCCTGTTTTCACCTTTGGCTTTTCCTAGATTTTCTTATTCTCCTTTATCTTTCAAACTCTATTGTTTCCTTTATTAATCTGTGCCCTTCTTTAAAGGACTAGAGAATTTTGGAGGCTTCTGTAATTCTTGCCTTTCTTTGATACCAGGCTTCAGCCTGTTTTTTAATGTGAGCCCTGAGGTCAGGACACCCTATACTATGATTGAAAGACAGAGAGCAGTTGTGCTATCCTGAGAATAGCATTCATGTGAGCACATTAAAAGAGAGAGACTGTCTCACTTTAAGACTGGGTAAAATTGATCCTTAAGCCTTTAAAAATGCCCAATCTTTAGAAAAATTGTTTCTTACAGAAAGTGTAGTTGAGTGTTATATGTCTGGAGAGGTCACTTTAAAATGGAACTAACGTTACAAGATAAAGCAAGACATTTGTTTTGCCCTTAAAGCATTGGCACACAATTTAATATGCTGTTGAGAGCACCAGGATGGTTGCAAGTCAAATGAAGGTTATATTATAATTGATACTTTGAATTGTTAAGGAGAAGCAAAGGTGAAGTGGGATGCTTTTATTATTATTTTTTGTTGAAATCTTATTAAAAACTCTTAATGGAATGCAAACTAGAGGCTGTCTTCAAGGTCTCCAGTTAAATTACATATGCAGCCATTAGTAGTATCACTTACTTATTGAAAATAACTCTCCCAACAAAGACATGGGCTAATGTATTTCCTCACTTCTCTATGTTTTTATTATATTTTATAAACCTGAGGAATATGAGTCTGGTCACCAGATTTTTTTTCTTATTTCTTCAAAAAAATCTTGAAATTTATATTTAGCACCATAAACTAACAAATAACAGCACTTTACTTCAGTGTTTTTCAAATGTGTTTAAGTACCTTCACATCTGAAAACTATAGTTACTATTAAAAATTTATATGAAAGAAATTAAATTAGAAGGGTTAAGAGGAAATGTGGCTGGAGAAATAGGATTGTTCACATGTAATGATTCAGAGCATGCATCTGGAAATTGACATGCAAAATGTTTGTCTCCTAGGGTGTGTTCTCAGGAATCATTCATTTGTCATCTTCCTTGCTACATGTCAGTACACAAACTGAAGAAATGACAGAAAAGTGACAGGGAAGAAAAGCTTAATATTCAGGAAAACCTTTTTTTTTCCCCAAGTTGTTTTTAATCAGAGTTTAGAAAAATCTGTTATTATTTTATTTTTAGCAACAGAACATCTTGGTTGAGCTCCCGACAGAATAGTTTCCTAGAAGCATGATGTAAAACCTACTATTTCAGTGTGCAACTGTTCAGACACACTTCCAAACAGAAGACTTTCTCTGTAAGAACAAGGAAAAATAGTATAATTACCACATATCTTTTTCATGATATCGAATGCATAGGCTTTTAAAATAATTCTCATTATGCAAATCCAGTTCTCCATGCAGTGTTCTGATTATCCAGAGTTTGCACCATATTCTGTTATTTAATTACCTATGTGTCCCATTGAATCACCACCCAGCAACTTCATGGTACTTTTTTTCTCAGTGAAGAAAAATGTACACACTTTAATATAGATGTGCCATCATGAGAAACCAATCTGACGTACAAGAACCCTGAGGCAGAAACAAACAAAGCCAACACTTTAAAATGTGAAGTCTGGTGCCTGTTATGATCATCATTGCAGAGGAAGGAAGCAATTCGAAAAACAAATTTTCAAAGCTATTTTTATACCAACATTCATTATTTTTTTCTAAATGTGCACCCATTCTGGTAGTGTTAGCTTTTCCTTCCTTAAACTCAGAATTAAGTCAAAGTTAATTTCCTGCTATGCAGCATGCTTCCGTGTTAGTTAAATTGTTTAGTCAAAACCAAATGAGAATGCCTATTTATTTGTGTGTGTGAGGACACTGTGAGCTGAGAGGAAAAACACACTCTTCATAGCTTATTTAAGTGGCGATGGGCCTGGTAGAATCAACAGCGAAAATATTGGACATGAGTGGACAATTTATTAACAGCTTGTATGTTTTGTCAGTTCTAAAAATGAGCATCTTTAAAGTGACATTACATACCTTGACAGTCTCCCTTTCTCTGAAGCCAACATTTGCCATATGATCATACGGTGGTTTAATAGAAAGAGAAAACACTGAGTAAAATTTTGGGGCAGTATAAGTTATGATCATCTAATGATAAGTTGTAGGGGTTAGATAAATGAGATTTAGAAAATATATAGGAGTTTCTGATACTGTCTCTTAATTCGGGGCCTGAAGAGCATTATCAGCATGAAGTCAGCAAAAACAGGAAAGACTTAATAGACTGAAAAACAAAGTTGAAGTCAGGAAAACAGGAAAGACTTAATGGACTTGAAGAAACAAAGTATCTGGCCTGACATTGTTTTCAGCTGCTAAGTGGGCGGAGCCCAAATTAAACTGAAACAGAGTTCCTCCTATTTAAGGACAGTGCATGGAGCCCAGAAATAAGAAGAGGCCCCTGATGCTAGAGAGCTCCAAGAGTCCTGCTGAAAAAAGGGCTGGCCATTGATGGCCAGCTCTCTCCCTGAAGCAGAAAGAAGCCGGTGAGCAAAGAAAGCCTGAGCAAGACACCAAAAGGGCAAGGATTGGACCCTGTGGCTCAGCTTTTGCCTGGAGGGGTTTGATCTGTCCGATCAGTGGCCTAGGGGAAACTGTGCTTGGCTTTAAGGACTGAGGCAGAGCAGCTGAGTTCCTGATTCAAAAGAAGTAAGTTGGCCTGCAGACGGCTGGGGTCTCCCACAGAGAAGAAAGCATGAAGCCTTATTTAAGGTGAGACTGCAATAACCAACTTACCCTGACAAACCTGCATCTGAGAGATCCAGAAAAAGGACTGCTAAGTGCGTTAAAGAATCTACAACAAAGACTGTGTTCCTGACGACTGAGGACCTGCCCCAGAGACTGTATCATTCTAAAAGGTTATGAAAGTAGTTGTTATAATTATCAATAGGTTTAGTGGATAGGTTAAAGGGGTTGTAGGAATTTATAGGTTTAATAGTTAAGAAATTGTTGGTGTTTGTTATAAGTGAATTTAGTAATAAATAAATAAGAGTTAAATAATAATTTAAAAGTTCGGTAACAGTAAGTAGCAAAATATTCAGTGAATATTTACTTACTTTGGTTTCATTCATTTTTCTTATATTAGAAATTAGAGAGATACAAAACCATTTCAAAGAAGGTTTCACTTTTCTTTCTAAGTATTATGCTAGATATTGTGTGCTTGTAAACAATAATGTTGTGTAATACCGATAATATTGTAGTTAGAGTAAATCAATTGAATTATACAAATACAATGAAATAATTAAAATATCATGTCCTGGCTACTTCATAAAGCTTACAAAACTACCTAGAAAAAATATTACGAGTGCCCACTGAGCACCATCTGTGTGACCTCATGGCCAACACACTTCTGCCAACCCACCCAAGGATTTCACATCCTTCTCTTTGAAATGCTTAAATACATTTTGCTATCTGTGAGTATGCTTGCTCAAGAATTTACATATATATTATTATTATTATTATTATTATTATTGAGAAACTGGGAGAGAGGGACTCCACGAGAGAAGGGGAAAAAAAAGGAGGGAAACCAAGTCTAGCACCATGTCTAGCTGACTTTCATCTGGCCCTACCCAGCAACAGGATGCCAGTTTAATAGGACACAGCCAATCAAAACCCCCTTTAACAATAATGGAGGGTAAAAAAATGAGGGGAGAAAGACAATTACACCAGATGAAATACTCGCAGATGACAGTGAGTAAAGAAAACATTTATAAGACAAGAGAGGAAGAAGAGTCAGGAAGCAGTTATTTGTGGTGTCTTAATCTGTAAGGATGAAAAGACACAGTATGATAGGGATGCACTAAATGTTGATCCACTTTAAGTTTTTGCTGAGTAAAAATTCTGACATGGTTATGTAAAATATTCCCCATTGACCATCTCAGATGATTTTGCCAATTAGAAAGAATTTGTGTTTATTTGTGTAAGAATAAAAATCTGACTCTTAGAGGAACGGAAACCAATTTAACAAGGCTTGCATTTTTTACAGACTTTGATAGAATTTCTCCGCACAGAATCAAAGGGAGCAATTCTGGCTCCCACCTCTGCCTTGCTTTGAGTAGATAAGCCAGATGCCATTGTCATCCCTGGGACTCTTAGGTAGCCCTGAAGAAACTGAGAGCAGAGGTGAGAGATGGGGCTGAGGTCTGAGAGAGGAAGGACCATGTGGCTTTTGGATGTCTTCCCTTACATCTGGTCTCAGTCCCTCCCATCCACTCCTTGCTCTTGACTGAGGGCATCTCATAAGCAGACAGATGTCTCTGCCCGTTACTTTCTGCATTCATTCTTCGAACTTTGTGCACCTTCAGGTGAAGCTCTGAATCCTGCCTCCCGATTTGGCTCCACCCACTTCCGCCGCCTCACGCCAGTCCTCTCCTAGGTTCCCCAGAACTTGCACTAAATCACCTATAGCTCCATGGTGAAAGCTTCAGGCCTCTGTGTTTGGCCTTACCTTGCCCGCTAGCTAGACCTACTGTTGTGTCTAACTAAGACCTACTTAATTTGTAATACTCCTTTAGGGAGCCTTGATATTCTACCAAACAAACCTTATTTATATTTGCCTCTCGGGCAGCACACTGTGCTTGCTTCTCTCTTCTTATTAACTGTACAGTAATGTCTTCTTCAACTTATATCAGGAGTGATACCATATATTAGATTTTAGTCACACATCTGAATGAATTAAAACAAAGAAAATATATATCCTTGTAATTTTTCTTTGGAACCTTTCTACCATGCTTCTTTACTACCTAACTGGAAAATACATTTAAGAAAGCCCAATTTACCTTGTATTTCTGATGGTAGTTGAAATGAACATCTTTTGGCTTTGATTTTCATACACTGCCTGATGGGGAGAAATGCTGATTTTGCTCTGGCCTCCTAGTCATTGAGTGCATTATGTAGATGGTAAAAAGGCTTGGGCATCTGTGGTTAAGCTGTTGTGTACAAGAAGCTCCTAATGCAAGTGACCCTTGACCAACCTAGTCTAACTATGAACTATTATTGAAAAAGGCAGACCTATATTTACTGATTAATATGACTATATTGATGCAAGCAAGAATCATCCATGCAGCTTCCTGCGTCCTCATATTTATTGTTTATTTCAAACAAATTCAGCAGAATTAAGCTAATGTGTAAGATTCTGTCACCTATGCTACACAGACAAGTTCTCCACTTCATGTTTTTCTTTTTGTTGTTATTAGAATATATTGATTGTACTTTTTATTTTTATTGTTATTAGAGTATATTGATTATATATATTAGTGGGACTAATTGTGTATTTTGATAGTATTCACCTAAGCTCTCTTGTTCCTTTCCCATTCCTACTAAGCCAATTCCTATTTCCAACTAGTCCCCCATTCTTCTATCATGTCTAAAGAGAATGAGTTGTGTGTGGGGTGGATTGTGCAACCCAATGAGTTTCAGTAGAATGTTTACAGGAGCATCAGTGTGGAGTTATTTATAGAAGCACAAGCAGATTACCAATAGCTACACCAGTGAGCAAAATGTATCTCCCTCCACCCAGCATCCATTAGCTGCCTGCACATCCTCATGAAAGAGGGGGCCCTCAACTCCCTCTCCACTCCATGGCTGACTGTTCATAGGTCCATCCATGTTGAACATCTCACCTATGAGTTTCAGAGGATAACAAACAGCCAAGTCATGCCCAGAATACAACATTCCACAATAGTCCACCCCACTAAGCTCAGAAAGTCTTTCTGCAGTGCTTTCTGAACTTCAGTTGGGGTTTCAAAGATGTCCCATGTATGGCTGACCGTTCACCAGGCCCTTGTTCTCAGCATCTTGACGAACTATGCGTCTCTGCAATTATTGCTACCCACTGCAAAACCAAACTTCTCTGACCAAAACTGCCAGCAGTAATAATCTATAGGGGTAAAAATAATTATCTGCAAGGCAACTTGACAAGCACATCATGTCCTTTCAGCAAAACAAAGAACAAACCAAAAGCAGCTATATTTTCATACTATATTCTCATACTAGAGTCTAGGACATCCCTAGCCATGGGCTTTTGAGTAGGTTTACTGTACCAGACATGAATTCCTTCCTGTATTGCGGGCCTTAATTCCAACCAGAAAGTGATTGGTCACACCCATAATACTAGCTACTGTTGCATTGGTGGTCACATCTTGCCTTGCCTTGCTGATCAGTGATATAACACATAGGGCCCACATCTATTAAAACTGTTGATGACGATTATCCTCAGTGGCCTCAATAGATCTTCCTGCCACTGTGAGGGTTGAACAACATGGAGGAAGTTCATCCCAGTTCTGTCTTGATTTTTCTGTGTCTTCTGACCAGAGTTTGTTATATCTCCAGCATTTGAGTCTTACACAATTCAGGAGGGCCACAAACCACAGTGGCAAATGATGACCTTGTTTTCGGGTTTTGGGGACCTCCCTAAATAAAAGCAAATTCTTTCTCTTGGTAAGGTGTCTGCCCTTCAAAAATGATAACATCATCGTCCTCTATTTAAACCAATCTTTAGAGTTTATAGAAAATAAAGTGAGTACCTTTCTGTGAGACCATATCCACATATATCAGTTCACCTTTATGCAGAACCTTTTTTGAGTCACATTCTTGCTAAATATGTCCTCTGAAACATTCCACTTACTGACTGTAACTACACTTCAGTTGACTTAGGCCAACACTGTGGCCGCTTGAACTATGATACTGTTTCACAATATAGTAAGAGATGTCACCAACATTTTGTGATGCTGGCACTGTTCTTTGGCAAAAAGAAAATGGGCCTTCATTGCTTAGGCAACCTCGTAGCTTTGACTCCACTCTCTTGAATATGCCAACTACACTAGTGAATGCATTCTGCTAGCAAGGAGCCTTCCTCTAAAGGTCACTCTTGTTACTCAAATTATTTGGAATATTTAAATACTGAACATCATTATTTACAATGTACACATTATTTTGCAAAACAACATTGCTGTGTTTGTATTTAGTAGAGATTTTTTAAAAATATGAGTTCTTCAAACTGGATTATATTTAATAAGCTTGGGTTTACATCTATTTAAAACCATTATCACAACTGTAATCAGTCTGCAGACTTTAAAAAATATATTATAATCTGAGCATCTTAAACCACATTTTCAGACTTCAATCACAAATTCTTTTAAAGCTGTATATGTACTATAAAATCTGTGGTCAAAAGGATTGTGATAGCGCTATTACTGAAAGCCCTGTAAGCATCTAAATCCTTATCAGCTGTGCAAAAGTCTTCAGAGACAGCGTCTAGAATGACACTGAACCATTTAATGTCCTTATTCAATAGAAATAGACCATTGACAAATCACAACTATTGTTTTTTGATCCTGTATTTATACATTTTAACAGGTAAAGGTTAAAATGATAGCACAGTACATAATATTAACTCTACAGAGCCTTAGCAGCATGCTGTGTGCTGAGGTCCAGTGGTATGGGAGGAAGATGGGAGTCCTGTGGCCAACAACTCTGGCTGAGTGAAGAAGAGCATTGAGTGCCTGCCGTTCATTGCATTATTGACTGTCTTTGTCAGAGCATGCATTCTCTCCACAGTTTCCAGATACTACAGTCAACGTGAAAACAATGCTTGTGAAATGCAGATTTTTTTGCTTCAAAGTGGTTTTTCACAACATTTAACAAGCCTTTATGTGCAATTCATTATTTAGTAATAGTTGTGTAGAATATAAGAAATAAGTTGATAAACATTTTCCCTGCCCTACCTAAATATTTGAACCCACATAAAGTCCTGTCAACCAAATTATGCCCGAGGTTATTCAGCTCTCAGTAGCTATTTGTAAATCTCTAAAATTAAACAGATCTACTGATATAAGTGCAAATTTAATCAATTGAATCAAATTACTGAAGAAACTGCTGATTGGCCAAGGGGTAGACCAGACAGCCTTTCAGGCCTTCCCTATCAACATACATGCTCTGCAGGATAGCTAATCTCGATAGTAACAACAAAGCTAGCACAAACTACGTAACCATAACCATTAAAAGAAACAAGGCTCCTTGAGTTCTGTCCAGAATAAGAGGGAGTCTTAACCGTTTTGAGCGCCGCAGTAAAACAGCAGCAACAACAAAACTATAATTATACAATATGAGTATTAGTGTGAGAATATACAGAGAGGGACCTGATCAGCAGTTAGGAGTCGGGAGAGGGCTTGCCAGAATGGCTTGGTTCTGTTTCCAGCACTTATGTTGAAGATTCACAACTGCCCATGACTCTAGGTTCAGCAGTGGCTCTGACGACCCCTTCTGGCCGCCAGAGGCACCTGGACTCATGTGTACTTGCGTTCATGTTCACAGTCTCACACACAGATAGCACACATATGGAAATGTAACTAAAAATAAAATCTAAAAAGGAAAATAATGAAAATGCTAATTATTTATACTTTACTTGAACTAGGGCTCTTGGAGTGTGGAAGATCTCTCCTGTTCACATTAGTTATTGGAAACTTATCCTTGGGACACAAAACTCATCATTATGTTCAAAATAACCCATTCCACCTGATAGAGAGAGTTGGATCTAGTTTGCTGATTGTGCACCAAATATCTAATAGCTTATACATGTAGTCACTCTATTTATTAGAAAATATTCATTGTACATCCATTATGAGCTAAGTGTTTAACAAAAATTAATGAATATTTATTACATGAAACACTTTTCTTGATAACTGAAGCAAAGAAACACTGTGATCTAATTAAGTATATAATTCAATTAAGATTTCATGTCTTTATCAGTGAAATCTATTCAGATTTTTGATTTGGAAATGTGATCTTTATTTACTCTTGTATTTGGCAAACGTTTAAGTTTCCATTGTGTGCCAGACACTCATTGTTCTTGGCATGAGTGAACCAGGCAGACAAAGTGACTGTCTACACAATTTTTTCTCTATAAGAGAAAAAAAAGATCAAATATGTAATACAATGTCAGGATGCTTAGACAAATATGATAGTGATTCGGGGTCGTCCAAGATGTTGACTGACAAAATAGCACTTAAGTCTTCTAAGCTGACAAGCAAGACTTTCTGGCAGGAGCAGCGTGCAGAAATTCTTCTGGCAGAAGCAAAAGTGAAAGAAGTGCTGAAAAGCCAGTTGTAGGCAGAACACAGAAAGGGAATAAACATTGGTAAGAAGTTACTTGTAGACTACCAAGTGTTGACCCCACTGGTTGCATAAGCCATGGAAAATGTGTAAGTTTTACTCTCATGGCACTGGGATACCTCTTTGGTGGGTTTTGAGCAAAGGAGTGGTTTGAGCTATCTGTGTTTTCATAGTTCCACCCAGGCTGCAGCATGGGCTGACACTAGCTAGGTAGGGAAGGCGGGATACAACAGGGAGCGCAACTCGGAGGCCCATTCCCTCCTCTAGTTATCCATAAGCACACTCTCATCTTCCTCTGGCTCTGGGTCCTGAGTATTTTTACCATCCTAATTCTGAAAGAGACTCTAATAACTAGGGAACGTTTCTAAAATTCATGTATACTTTTTAATCAATTTTTCTGTACCTTTGGATTCCAGTGTTTATGGTGGTAACTCCTGTTACATAGTATATTTAATGCTTCAAACTGCTAAGAGCTAAGTGAGTATGAGCACAAAGCTAAAGTTGACACATTTATTTTGTATGCACATGTGTGCCCACTTGTTCTTGTGTGCTCATGTGTGTACACACATATGTGATGGTCCACATGCACATCTGAGCATGTATCTTTCTCCATCACAGGTTCTCTCATTAGTGGTTATTACTCCTTGTGGACCTGACAAACTCTAGAATGTGCTAGGAAACACGCCTCCTCTGGTCAAACCTGTGAAGGATTATCTCTATTGGGTTTATTGAAATGGGAAGACATGCCAACATGGACAAAGCCACTCCCTGGACTTGGGTCCTGAACTGAATTTTTAAAAAGCAAGCCAGATCTCTTTATCTTTTTATCTCTTTATCTCTTTATCACTCTCTGCTTCTTGACCATAGACCCAATGTAACAAGCAGCCTCAAGTTCCTGCCTCCACGACTTTCCCCCAGTGATGAACTTGAGCCAGAATAAACTGTTTCTTCCTTGCTTTGGTCAGATAGTTTATCACGATAGGAAAAATAACTCATTCACTGGACCTGAAGCTCACCAATTGGCTAGCAATCTTCTTCCTCTAGCAAGGCCTCTTCTGTTGATATCATAAAGCACCATGACCAAGGCAACTTCTAGAACAACAACAAAAACAAAAATATTTGAGCTTACTATTTCAAAGCGACAATGGTAGGCACATGCAACCATGCCAGACTTTTCACTTGTCTGCTAGGCATTCAAACTCCGATTGTCATTCTTGCACAGCAGAAGGTGTTCTTGCCCACTGACCCATCTGCTCAGTCCTCACCAGAGTGAGCATGTTGTCCAGCCTCAGATCATAGCTGACATTGACTGAATTTATGAATAAGTCATTGGTTTATAAGTTTTGTTAAAATGAGTTTCCCCTCTAGAAGAATTCAAAATACCCTTCAAAAACCTGTCTTTCTCCAATGGCCATTTACTATAACAAAAAAATAATCTTATTTGATTATTCAGTGTAAAAAGATTTCTGAGATCTGAGAACTGTTCCAATCTGTGGGTAGAGAGACACAAATCATCTGTGTGTAACGAGCTAATGAAAGGGCTCACAGCTGGTCCAGGGATAAGTGCTAAGCCACAAGGAGTGCATCTGTATCACACTGCCTTCAAAGGTCATGGGCTACCATTGCAGAAATGGAAGCAGAAAGATTGTTAGGGCCAGAGGTCTGGAAGCAGCACAGTGGATGAGACAGGGCCACTGGACCCTTGAACTCACAGCAGCTAAGCCTGCCTGCACAAGACCTCCACAAGATCAAGCCAGTCAACACACTAGCATGCAGGGGAAGGAGCTCACAAGTTCCCACTTCTAGCTGAGGAGCTAAGGGTAGTTAATGGTTTCTGGGGAAGGAAAGTCAATTATATATATGGATATGGCCCAGTAGATAGCCGCACAGTCAGGAATATGTGGGCAACTTGAATTGGACTCTTAAAAAGTATATGAAATGGGGGTTGAGGAGTTCAGGCGTGATTGGTGGTGACTATGATCAAAGTACATAACATGAAAGTCTCAAAGAACTAATAAAAAATATTTTTTAAAGTCTACTGAGATAAAGCCAAGAGTGGGAACATTTTGTACAGCCATGCTTAAGAGCAGAAATGCAGACGTTTTAATTAGAATAAAAGAACAGCACCGTTAGCAAATAACTCTAGCATGAAAAAATAAATGAGAGGAAAGGAATTCACTGCTGCTTTAAGCATGGGTCTATACTTTTATCTAAAAATCTATAAATTGAGTTTGTTTCTATTATGTCCCAAAGTACAAGTTAGATTCATCTCATTCATTTTATATAACCGAATACATGCATATAGCAATTTACATTGTCCTGATAGACAATATGTAAAACCATTTTCCTATGTTATTATCAGCAACTGTGAACCTTTTCAGAATGCTTCCATGCTAAAGGCTGAGAACCACAAACAACACAAAGATTATCCCCTAAGCACTTAAGCTAAATACACATATTACTGAATATTTTTAGGGAAAGTAAAGAGAGAGAGAGAGAGAGAGAGAGAGAGAGAGAGAGAGAGAAAGCAAAAAAGAAAGAGGACCAAATACTGGCTGCAAGCAAATGGAGTTAAACTAAAATTGATAACGTGGCTCAGTATGATGGTATTGTAAAATTTCAAAAAAGAATTTCTAAGATTTCTAAAACATTAGCTAAATAAGCCACTAACATTTATATTTTAAAGAAAAAAATAGAAATAATAAAATCTAGAAGAGAGTGACAGTTATCACATGCTTAAAATAAAATACATGGAGTTGCTATTAATATTTTAAAACATATCTAACTCACAGAGATGTCAGTGTGCATGGCAAGATAACCCTAAATTTGAGAGACTTTAAATTAATACACACAACTTTCATGAAAATTGGGCCAAAGATTATTTGCTTCTGGCCAATGAGGAGTAGGGGTAGGGTGGTGCTGTTTGATGACTAGCCTGGATTGATCTAGACTAATTGAATAAAGAGTGGAGAATGAGCTTTCCTGGAGCAAGGAGACCTCTGATGTTCTGTACACAGGACATTGCACAAGGTTGTTTATCTTCCCTACCCTTGTATCCTCGTAGCAGCCTCATCTGTGTATGTGGAAAGCTGGGTTCTGTTTTCTTGATGAAGTCTTGGTAAATGCGCTTGTAGAATTTTAACTCAGTCTAGACAATGAATCACTAACCATATTTTAGGTGTCAATAATGGCCTCAGGCCCTAATTAGAAGATCTATCGTCATATGTTTTTCACTAAACTGTAAAGATAGGTGAACAAACATGTTGGTGATTAAGTTACTGAGGCTGCAGAAGGCGAAGGAGAGAGCAGCCTGGAGCCGTAAGTAACATCATAAAGGAGTCATTCCAGAAGGCAAAAGGATGACAAGTTAGAAATCCTCCTCATCCACAGACAAGAGGGCATGGGGTGATGTTATAAAATCAAATCCTCTGTGACGTCTTCATATGTGAGGTAATTATTATGTGCTAGTCTCTGTGTTGGAGATGGGAGAAGGCAGGGGAATGCTCAATTCATTTAACAGAGGCTTCAGCAAAGACACATGAAGGCAATGAGGGCCTCAGAAGACCAGGGTGGACTGAGTGAAAAAGAAAGTGTTGGTGTTATGACTATGAAGAAAGGAAGCGAAGTATTTTAAGGCTCACAATAGGGACTCCTTATGTTGTCCTGAGGCCACAGATCCACAGCTAGTAAGTGAATCTTCAAATCTTCAAGATCTATTAAGGATGTGGCCAAAGTCTGTGGACCCCAAGTAGAATATTTACAATGTCCTTTCAAAGAGGCAACATGAAGTAAGAATTTCAGAAGAGAAAGATACTTTGGTTTATTAGGTACTAAATCAGTGAACACACAGAGGTCAGCAGGTGGAGGAGGCTGAGAGGCGGCGGCACTGCTAGCTGGACCTCTTCAGGTCCAGGAGAAATGGACTTAGAAGCTGTTTGTCCCAAGCCCTCGGGAATCTAGGAAATTTTTACCTCATTGCTATTCTAGTCATACCCTGAGATTCCTTGTGAAGCCTCCTACTATTCTCCAGATACGACTCTGACCCTAAGGGATCTCACAGTGTGTGCTTCACACCTACAAAGCCCAGCACTGACAACACTGTTTCATGGATTTCAGGTCAGCATGTTGTGTCCTCTGCCTCCAGCTGGGGTCACAAAGGCCATCTTTGTAGTTCCCATGTTTATGTCAGGACAGTAACTGATACCAAGTAAATGCTCAAAATCACTGGTGGGTCTGCACTAAACTTAGTAAGATTTGCAGTAAGTGAAAAATGTATGATCCCAGGTGGGGGAAAGGATAGCAATAAAAGTTGCAGACCCCAACCACCACAAGAGACCTTGCAACAGTGTCCTGGAGGGAGGCATTTGTGGAACCCCTCTCTGCTTATGTGCATGTGCTTTTATATGTGTGCCTGTGTGTGCGTGTAGATGTGTATATGTGCAGGTGTGTGTGTTGGTGTACACTTCCCCTGGTTTGAGACAGGGTCCCCTAGGATTTGTCATTGTGTATGCCAGTCTAGCTGGCCCGTGAGCTTTAGGGATTCTCCCTTCTCTGCCTCCCATCTTGTCATTGGCTCCCCAAGGTTATAAATCTGTGCTATTGAATCCCCCTGAAGACTGGTTTTAGGGATAAAAACTCAAGTCCACTTTACTCACTCAGCCATACCCAAATCCAATCCTTACTTTCCTTATTTGTTGTTGTTTTGTTTTGTTTTCTGAGACAGGGTTTCTTTGCCTTTTGTTTTTTCTAAAGCCTAATATTTAAGAGGAAAAAAAACCTCTCAGGTAAATTTTCAAGCATTTCTACTTAATGTTCTTCATCCCAGGGATTTTGGGATAGCTCACCACTATTCCTGGCTGGCAGCAATGCCACATCTTCATTTCAGACTCATTTCAGAGCAATCAAATCTCACCGGTAAAACTGCAGGAAGTTAATGACGAATGGCTGAGTTGAGCTTGCGAAGTAAAATACCACCATGTGTTCTTGAGCACAACATTCAGTGGGCGAACACTGAAAGAAGAAACAAGGAAGAGATGGATTTGAGTCTTTCATGTGATGAACACTGCTTGAATGTTATTTTGTGGAGGCTTCATTTCAATCTTAAACAGTTCTCTGCAGAGACATTATCTTATTCCACTGGAATCTCACCACATACACACTTCTACAAACTTAGTTTAAACTTTAGTAATACATGTAGCTCAAAGTCAGTGCAAAAAAAAAAAAGGACCAAGGTTGGTAATTTAATTAGCAGAAGAACGTCAAAAGTAACATTTTTTCCTACAAATTATTAAATATTTAGAGCATTTCGGAAGTAATCTGCCTCTGTTCATCCACAGCTGGATTTAACAAATTCAATCCTTCAGTATATTTCCTTTTGATCTTTTTGGGGTTTTGTTTTATTATTGTTGAGACAGAGTCTCACTATGGATTGCTGGTTATCCTGGGACCTGCTTCAGTAGATCAGAATGGCCTGAAACTCACCAAGATCCACCTGCCTCTGCCACTCTGGGATTAAAGGGTTGTGCCAACATGCCCACTTTGATCTTCTCTTAAGTAATATAATATTACTCTAGTTCCATCCACTTGGCTGCAAATTGCATGATTTAATTGTTTCTGATAGCTGAGTAGTATTCCATTGTGTAGATGTACCACAGTTTTTTAATCCATTCTTTAGTTGAGGGACATCTGGGTTGTTTCCAGTTTCTAGCTATTACAAATAAGGCTGCTATGAACATAGATGAGGAAACTTCTTTGTGATTTGGTGAGGAGTCATTTGTATGTATACCTACAAGTGGTATGCCTGGGTCCTGAGGCAGAGCTATTCCAAGTTTTCTAAGATATCGCCAGACTGATTTCCATAGTGGTTGAACAAGCCTGCACTCCCAACAGCAATGTAGAAGGGTTCCCTTTCTCCACACCCTTGCCAGCATGTGCTGTCATTTGAGCTTTTGATCTTAGCCATTCTGACAGGTGTGAGATGGAATCTTAGAGTCTTCTTGAGTTGCATTTCTTTGATGGTTAAGGATGCTGAGCATTTCCTGAGTGAGCTAACCCAGACTCAGAAGGATTCACATGGCATCTATTCACTTATAGTTGGATTTTAACCATATAGTACAGGATATCTATACTACAACCAATGCACCAAAGGGAACACGGACATAGACTTTTTTTTCCTGTCCGTGAGACACTTTTCCCTAGTGGTGCTGCCTTGTAGGCCCCCAGTGTATGAGGAGGCTCTTGGCCCTCATATCACTGCTGAACTGGGTCAGGGGACTGATATGTAGGGACACTCTACTCCAGAGGAGTGGGATGGAAGGGATAGGGGGTAGAGAGTGGAGGGCGGGACTGGGAGGGGTGGAAAGAGGACACTATGACAGAGATGTAGCCTGAAGCAATAAATAAATAAATTTAAATAAAAATTTAAAAAAAGAAATATAGCATTACAATTAACCCTCAGGTATCTCACTGTCTTTTACTTGTGTTTCCTACCTCCCCTTTCCAGCTTTCAAGTTCAGCACCCTGTGAATATTTTAATGATTTGTTATTCATATGATAAAATTTATGATTACATGTTATACTATACTGAATATTATTTTATAGTTTTTTTACATATTTATGAGTGTTTTCTCTCCATGTATGTCTGTGTATCTTGTGTCCAAGGAAACCAGAAGAAGGAATCAGATACCTGGCACAGGAGTTATAGACGGTAACTCTGTGAGCAGCCATGTGTGTTTTGGGAATTGAATTCAGATTCTATGGAAGAGCAGCCAGAATTCTTAACCTCTGAGCCATCTCTTTACTTTTAAATGTTATTTTGAAAGAAAATTACATAAAACTGACCTCCAAATCCATAAGGGAGAGCTGAAGAATGAGGTGATCATAGAAGAAAACCACTTAATATGAGCACAGATTGTACAATTAATCCCAGCATAATTTAATCAATGCTCAATGACAGAAGTGTAAGCATTGTAACCATAAGAAAATAACAGGTACAAAAGCACTAAGAATCGATTTAATGAAGATTTAGGTCGAGGAGACTCCACTGCCACCTGACATTCCTATCTTCAAACTTTTTCAGGTGACATTTGTACTGAATCCATTTTGCACCCATATGCATGCCAGCAGGCCCCTGCATACCTATTCACTGCTCATTTTCGATCACGCTCGTAGTGATCGAAAATACTATACTGAATATTATTTTATAGATTTTTTTACATATTTATGAGCGTTTTCCCTCCATGTATGTCTGTGTATCTTGTGTCCAAGGAGACCAGAAGAAGGAATAAGGAAAAGCTCAGTGGGCCTTCTTGTTTGTTTTGTTTCTCTTTTGTTTAAGTGATGGAGATGGAACCCAGTATCTTTCACAGCCAAAGCAAGTGCTTTACCAATGAACCACTTCCCCAGACCTCTTTACTTGTGTTTTGAGACAGGGTCTCAGTTATTTGAACCCTTTCTATTGGTCAGACAGGTCTTGTGCTCATAATGTTCATGCGTCACTCTCCCAATTACTTTGGATTATAAGTCTGCGCCACCAGGTTTAATGTCACCTATAATCAAGTCTAGTGCCACAAGTTCATAATCTAAAAACGCAGATATGCCAGAGCTGGAGAGAGAATCAGTAGTTAAGAGCACTGGTTGTTCTTCCAGAGGACCTGGTTTGGTATCCAGAACCTACATGGCAGCTTATAACTATCTGTAAATCCAGTTCTAGAGGATTTGATGCCTTCCTCTGGCCCCACTAGGCACATGTGTGATGCACAGAGAGACATGCAGGAAGACATTCATACAAATAAAATGAAAATAAATCTAAAAAGTAAAAGGTAGTTGTGTCATCAGATGAGACTACATTATTTTCCCTCTGAAGAAAATTTTAATGGCTCTTCATATAAAGAAGGAAATAGAAATTAACCCAACAAGCAGAAACCACTTGAATAATGTAACACACAAAAGTTTCAACCTAACAACTTTAGAAAAATATAGAACTACAATTCATGTACTGTTTCTTATCTCCCATGGATAAAATCCAAGGGCAGGAGATGAAAATGTAGTTTCCTAGAAGTCTAGGCTGTGATGAAGCCCATATACATGCACTCCTGAGACCCTTTCCCAGGTGAGAGTTTACAAACAAACAGAATCATAATACTGGAGTGGATGGAGTAACCCCAGAACTCTGTCTGAGGATGTCATTTGATGTGATCTTGACGTGAGGGAAAAACTGGAAGTTTTAGTCTATCACGTTATTAAAATTTAATGTAATTTTTGATCATCCAAGTTTCTGGGTTTTTCATGCATTCTGCCTCTGTCTACATAAAGACCAGGCAGAGAAGAGCAGCACACTTCTGGTGACCACAGTCCACCCTATATGACACATCCAGGCAGAACAGCACACTTCTGCTGAACACAGCCACTGCTGGTTACTTACTGTTCTCCAGTGTAAGAGCATGCATATGATGTTAATGAAGATCTTCACTTCAAGATATTTTTAAAGATATACACGAGGAAGAGTAATTGTTTACTTTGATTATTTTAAGATGTAAATGCAGCTGCTCCAAAGGGGAAAAATAATAATTTAGAAAAAGTAGACAACTGTGATCCATGACAACAGAGCAAGGATTAACTTTTTGCTTCAGCTCCATCTTACACATGGAAGAGGGGTGTGGGAGCTCTTCCTGCTGTGGGATCCTCCTGTGGTCACTAAACCATTGTCATTAGTTAAGTGTCTGTTACCACTGAGTTGTGTTTTAATTCCAAGAGTCACACTGGGTGTACAAGTAAGGATTTTTCTGTGGTTGTCGCTGTTTTCTTGGTGTCGCTGTTATAACAGGACTTGGTTTGTCTTCTTCACCACAGCCAAGACATAAGGGAAGAAAGCCTTCTTGTATCACATACCCAGCTCCTCCCTGAGCCTACCTGTCCCTCTGCAGCTCCAGTTTTGATCACAACGTGGGACAGTAAAGAAAGGAGGAAGACTAGGGCAGGAGGGACACTGTGGTTATATTTGTTCCTAAGGCTGCACTCGGCTTTGCCTTAAGTAGCAACCCTCTAAGCCTATCAATTCATTTTTTTCTTCTTATGAGAAATGTATCACTGCCCAGCTTTATATCCTTGTCCCTCAATATCACAGTGCCTTGTAGTTAGTGGACCTGCCTTGTCATCTATTGCGGTCTAGCTAGCATTTTCCTCTGGAAGCACACACAGCTCTGAGCATGCTGACCTCCTCACCCGATGCTCAGAAAACTTTCAGGACTCACGCTGGCCCAGAAGATGAAGGCCACTCCTCGGATTGTAATTAAGCTCCATTTCAATCTGCCTGGACAACTGTGATTCCCTCTCAGTGTAAAGAATTCACTCCTATCAGACAGATACAGCCATAGTCCTCCCGGCACATGAGGCAGTCCCCTGTATATACAATAGGATCAGGGGAGATTTAAACAAGGAGCCAGGCACAGGGGAATGCCCTAGCCACTTCCAGTGTTCAATGAGTTTGTCTCAGTTTACTGAGTGAGCCAGTTCTCCTGAATGCTCCGTGATATTTTTTTAATCAAGCCATTTAATCACCTATCCCTGTCAGTTAACATCACCCCACAGTATCTGACGAACACACCATATGGAGAAAAGGCTTTAAATGTGTGTCACTGAATAGCATGCCCTAAACAATACTAAACACTATTTAGGATGGGTTGTAGGAGAAAGAGAAGGATGTGTGGAACCATCTGTAGCTAAGATGCTCAGTGGGTGATCCATGCTGTACTGGACTGGAAAGGCTGAGGCTCTGGCTCCAAAAGCTACTTGGAGAGCCCCACCCTAACCCTCTGCTTCAGAGTGGCTCACAGTGAATCTTACACATGATGGCTTAGGGAGATGCCCTGGGTAGGCTTGAAAGGAGGACGAGCATATGTCATCTCATCAGAACTCCAAGGCAATTCTTCAGAATCACCCATAGTGTTTTATTCAGTTCCCTGGATCTCATACCAGAACTGCTAGAACAAACATTCATCTGCATCTAGGTTTAGAAGTCCTACTTAGGAAGGTGAAGTTAATGATTACCAATATTTCTTGCAAAATTATAATTTCTCAGAATCTTTGCTAAGCAGGGGATGTATGGATTACTCGATTAAGTCCCTATAATGCTGCATTCATTCCATTTTCACTGGTACTACAAGCCTATTCTAAGGCTTGAAGAAGTTGAATTTACTAGTAGTGCTACACTGCTAGTAAATAATCAAGCCTAGTTTCTCTACAGGCCTGATACCAAATCCCAAGCTTTTTCTACAGTCTCTACCCAACTTCATTACATTGAACAGACTGGTGTGGGCTCCAGTCTTTTTCCAAGCAGTATTTCCTTCTGTTTAACATGAGATTCTGTTTTGGAAAGTTCTGGCAGCACCTATTAGAAGGATTCTTCATCTCAATTTTCTTTTGACTATTTTCTTGGGTCTTATCCAGTCAATGTGTCACAGTATTCCAAGACCTTTCCAGTGGTAGGTCAGCTTTATCTCCCTATCAAGTATCAACATTAATAGCAAATAAGCCTTTTCCACATATAACATATGTCTTACTACTAGTGTGTGTGTGTGTGTGTGTGTGTGTGTGTGTGTGTGTGTATCCCCTTGAGAGATGAGTCAGTAGTAAAGAACACTGGCTGCTCTTCCAGAGGACCCAGATTCAATTCCTACTACCTACATGGCAACTCACAACTGTCTGCAGCTTTAGTCTCAGGACATCCATCACCTTTTTGTGCATACGGTCTCAGTACATACCAAACATGCATGTGGTGCGTAGACATATATTCAGGCAAAGTACCCATATACATATTCTTAAAAACTAATTTTTAAAATTTTTTAGTTAAAATATGTCTTACCATCCTTATAAAATTCCAGTGCATCTCGGGTAATATTTATGGACATAGCTACTTCTCCTAGGTTTTATACTAAAAGGATTGCCATGATCATTAAAAAACACACACACATACACATGAGTGACAATATGAGAGGCCTACCAGCTTTACTCTCAGTTGACATTTTTCTGCCCATCCTATATAAAGTTTAATTTTCTAGGACATTTTCACATTTCTTTCCTCATTTTTTGCCTTTACAATTCAGTCACTCCTGCACTGAAGTTTCTTTACAGATAAAATACTCATAATCAAGTTCCATCCAAAGGAAAAAAAATGAGACTTAATGAGTAAATGGGTTTAAAGTATCACAAGAGTCTGGAACGAGAGCTACATGCTGTTTTACTGTTATTAATGTAATGCAGCCATCCACTGCAGCAAGTGCAGACAAAGGCTCTGGCCTCATTTACTGACCAGGCCAGAGAAGGTCTGTTTCGTAGCTCCAGAGACAGCGGAGCTCAAGGGAAACAAGCTACAAGGCCCCAAACAGCCCACAAAGGCAGCCTCACTACCTGCTTTGCAACTGGGTGCTTTAAAATGGACTAGGAATGTTAGACAGTCAAAATATGGCGTGGACACTGAGCTGAGAACCCTGAGAAAAGCATATGTCAGCCATGTTTAATAGATGAAACAAAATCTAGTGAAATTAGAGGGCAACCACAAACCAGACACATGAATAAGTAATCTATGAGCTGGCAGGGTTTGCTTCCTCACACTTAGGCAGATGACAGGCATTCCTAAATACATGGAAAAAATCATTTAACTCACTGTAGATCATCCTCACAATGGTCATTTCAGTGAAGCAGAGAACTGAGTTGATGTCAAACTTCCGAAAATATTCATGAGTCGATTTTAAATGTATGCCAGTCATCTTAGGTACCACTTTTTATTCCTATGCCATAGGCTTTTTACAATATCATGTGGTCTTTTACAGTTACCTGATTCTTTCCCTGCGATTCAGGGTACTACGGTTTTCAGTGTTAACTGTCTCTGAAGCAGTTTGAGGGGCTCTTGTTCACATAGAGACCCCTGAAATTATTATTTTCAAGTGCAGCTGATTCCTTTTCTTTGTAGCTTAAAAGAAAAGAGATCTATGTAATCGCAGTGCCAAAATGTCAAAAGACTGAGATACACTGAGAAAAGGAAGAAAAGGAAAGAAAAACAAAACAAAGCAAAACCCTTAAAGGCACGCATGCAGCCTTCAGCCCTACAAATCCTTGGCTTGAATATAATGCTTGTGACATGGTATAATTAACTAGTTACTCCTCTCAGAATGAATAATAATGCAATTATTTGCCAAAAGCAGTGAAGAGGGATAGTTTCTGTTTTAAAAAATGAGTGCCTTTCATTTCCATATAAGAAAAAAATGAATTCATTTGCATAAGCTGCTAAAGCCAGTAACCTGCAACTTCATTGTTACCTTGTATGAAAATTCTGCCAGCTTCTTACCAGAGCCTTATATATATTTTCAGTGGTTTAAACCAGCAGTAAACTGTCAAACTGCTACAGTGTTCACATTATATCAGTACCTAAAACTATCCCCGAATATCACAAAACATAAGCAGTGATTGGCAGGTTAGTGCATCTCCTGTCACAAGTGAACAGACATGTATGTCACTGAGAACATGAAGCATTAGTATCCTGTATTCTTCATTTGTGGAAAGACAAGTGAGGAGAATGGGAGCCTGGGTTCCTGAGGACTCTTCTCAGTGGGTCCTCATGCATCAAACATCACGGTTCAGCAGAGTTTCTGCCTATCCTTTCCGAGTTCTGTCAAATAAAAGCCCTCAAAATAAAGGTATTAGAGACAGAAGAAAACACCAGATCCTGAAGCTGTTTTGCTATGACCAGCAATAAAACTGAAGACCAACTGTGACTTCCTGAACCGAGAAACAAAAGTTTTGCAATAAGAAAATAGGGGAGTAAAGAATAATTGTTCACATTGAATTTGCATCTTTTGATGGTGAAGAAGTGGGATGACCTCAAGTGGGGTCAGCTAGAAGAGTGGGCAGTCCATGAAGTGTAAGAACTTGGTGCTTTGGGGTTGCTTGCATTAATTGCTGACAAGTTCTTTTTCTAAGCTGGTTGTACTGGTTTCTAGTGTGCAGCAAACTTGGGTCTGAGTGAACTTACAGCCATTCCCACATTCCTTTACTGGTCATCCTCCCTAGTCTCATTTCCCCTACAGTTTCCAGGCCTTTTAATTCATGATATCTCTGAATTTTCCTCATCAGTATTAGTGTTGAGACACAATGACTGTATTCTTGAATTCCTTCCAAGCCCAAGTCTCTCTGTAATTCATTCAACAAGTTTCTTTTAATTGAAGATTTGCTCTAATCCACTGGGCTAAATACCAGAAATTCAAAGATAAATAGGTTGCCTTGATCCTGAAAAGGTTAAACAAGGGTATAAATATAAAATAAAAACAAAGAACATTATTTGAGGCACTGCTTGCTACTGTGAGGTAGATGAGCCTCCTAGAAACAGATTTATCATTGCTAAGACAGAAAGCCATACTACCCCATGAATATAACTTTGCAAAAATTCTCCTTTAAGGTTTTCAAGCACAAACTCAAAAAAGATTATAACTTTACACACACACACACACACACACACACACACACACACACACACACACAC
>CAJQZJ010000314.1:801343-854773 GCA_907164525.1 Lophiomys imhausi | reverse complement strand
CAATTTAGCCAAATATAATATTAATTTTGTATCAGTATACAAAGGTATAAAGCTATATTCAATAATCTGTCCTTTTTTCTTGTTCTTTCCTATACTCAATATATTCTTTTAAATATCTGTCAACAATCCTAATTTGTTGGCTATAGTATTTAAAAGGGCCTCATATATCACATCTGTGTGTGTGTGTGTGTGTGTGTGTGTGTGTGTGTGTTTTATTCTAGCTTCTGATTCTGTGTATTGTCTAATATCTTAGTCTGTGTAATGGTTGATACAAAGTTTAAATGAGCCAGTTTAAATTTAACAGCCAGCATGCAACAAGTTGTTACTATTATCATCTCTCTGTGTGTGCATATATATGTGTATGTGTGTGTGCACATGTAATGTATTCAAAAGTAAAATTGTGATTCACAACTTCCAGAAGAACATATAAAAGATTCAAACATAAATAAAAATATTTAAAATTTTTATTATATACAACTAGTAGGTCTGCCCACACCAAAAATGCAATACACTCATTTTATATGTATTATTTTAATGTGTATGAATGTTTTTCTGAATGTATGTATATGCAACTATGTGTATACAGTGTCTGCTGAGGCCAGAAGATAATGTCAGGTTCTCTAAAACTGGAATTACCCATGTTTTGAGCCACAATATGGGTGCTCAGTCCTTTGCAAGACCACCAAGTGTTCTTAACCAAAATGTGATATTTCAAATAGCAAAGTAGATTAAAAAAAAAAAAAAGACTGCCCTCGTAATGACTATTGGTTTGCATTTCTTAATTATCCTAAACAGTTTATGACAGTTGCTAACAAAAGGCCCAAACTTCACATTTAATTTTTAAGCATTACCTAGGTACAATACCTAAAAAAGAGTTAACCTTAATTTTCTGTCAATATACAAAGACCAATACCGATGTGGCCAAATATAATTTTTTTTTTTTTTGGTTTTTCGAGACAGGGTTTCTCTGTGTATCCTTGGCTGTTTTGGACTCACTTTGTAGACCAGGCTGGCCTTGAACTCACACAGATCCACCTGCCTCTGCCTCTGGAGTGCTGGGATTACTGGGATTAAAGGGGTGTGCCGCCACGCCCGGCAATTAGACAGCTGTGAACTGCCATGTGGTTGCTAGATTTGAACTGGGGTCCTTTGGAAGAACAGCCGGTGCTCTTAACCACTGAGCCATCTCTCCAGCCTACCAAATATAATCTTAATTTTGTATCAATAAACAAAGATCAATACGGATGTGACCAAATATAATCTTAATTTTGTGCCAATATGCAAAGATCAATACCTGTTTAATCAAATATAATCTTAATTTTTGTATCAATATACAAAGATATAAGAGCATATTCAATAACCTGTCCCGCATTGGGAAAGTATATTAAGCCTTATAATTCTCATAATTGCGGCCTAATTATTTCTGTTGTTTTGTATTGTAATTGTTGTTATAAGAGAAAGAGCCATTTGTTGGACTGAAAAGGGGAGCTGCTGGGGGGCGGGAAGATATACCTTAAACTTAAAAAAAAAGAAGTGGTTGGGGGGGTTGAGGGGGAAGAGGGTGAAAGGGTGGGAGTAGGGAGGGGATTGTGATTGAAGAAAAAAATCCAAAACCCAAAAACAAAACAAAAAATAGAGAACATTGAAAAGTAATATTATAAAGTTTGTTTTACAGTGTTTAATTTTACTTTTGGTGACCTAATTCTCTTTAATTCACTAGATGTTTATTTAGCCTATAGAAAAGATAAAATTAAAGCCATAAGTGACAATTAAATTTGAATTTTTGTCACCTTATCATGTAAAATAAGAGCCAAAAATAGAAATTGTATATCTTTAGATGGAATCTGTGGATGTGCCAAAAGAAACCTGAGAATGCTGTGCAATTTTTTATAAATACTGTTTGTGGGGTGTGAGTATTTCTGAGAAGCTACCTCCATCTTTCATTTCATTCTCAGAGGGTTTTGGGACACTTCAGAAGGTTAAGGACCACTGAACGTTCTCATTTAGCACACTTCATGCATGTTCTCTTTTATGCTGAAGAAATATCTCTACTAATGGTATTCCAAATAACGTACTTGACTGAATTCTGTTTTACGGTCCCTGGGACATTCATCTAAGCTCTCACCGTTTAGTCATGCAATCAAAGCATAGAAGGGCATTTCCATCACTTCCAAGGCGGTTCTGCAACAGTAGCCTATTTGAATTCTTCAGACAGTCCCATGATGTTTACTTCTGATTCAGCGCTGGGTCCTGTGGATTATTTACTATTAGCTCTGTGTTGCATTTCATCTCAGAAAGCTGGCAGAACTCCTCTGGAAGAGGACAGTTCTATTCTGACGCACTCTGTCCAGCTAGCACTTCTCCCGTTTGTATTTTACTTATACTGTGGTAACATCACTATTGACATTCCATACTTTATTTCTCTCTTCCTTTAGGTGTGTATGCAACATTGACTGTTCTCAAACCAACTTCAATCCCCTCTGTGCTTCTGATGGGAAATCTTATGATAATGCATGTCAAATCAAAGAAGCGTCATGTCAGAAACAGGAGAAAATTGAAGTCATGTCTCTGGGTCGATGTCAAGGTAATGTTCATAGCAAAATTTCATTTCAAAAAATGTTTTTAGTCTCTGTGCAGAAATGAAAAGTGAAGATAACTCCTTATTAGGCAGCTATTTCATTTCCAAAAGACAGTTCTGATAAACAATGGATCGTGTAGTCGGCTGTAGAGTTTGTGTTGATTATGGGTGTTTGAGGGTCCATCAGCAACAGTGCATGTCCTTTTCAATATAATGGGGCTGTATTGTCACGGCGCCATGAACACAGGAGCCAGTATTCTGAGGACAGCAGACTTTCTCCTGCCAAAGGCTAAAGATAAAGTCTAGTCAAGAATTTAAGAATTGATTAGAAACCTTAGAATTAAAAACAAATAACTCTTCTTATGTATTGATTCAATAGAAATATTTTAAGTACATCTTTAAAAGCCAAACATAGTAGAATATTCTATTTTCTTGTTCAGAAGAAATGGCCCAGCGAACTTGGGCTTGCTTTTCTTTTATTCAATGTATCTCAGTTACTGATCTGAACCTTCTTGTCCCAAACTTCAGAAAACTGACGCCACTCTGTAACTCATATAGACATAAATGTACATTGGAAATCTTTGTATGGAGTGCTCAAAACTATAAATGGGGTTTGTTGTTGTTGTTGAGCAAAACAGCAAACCTTAGCTGCAATGAAGAAATGAAGGCACTGTTGGAGCAGTAAATTCAATAGATATGTAGGGAATGATTAACTGGCTTTTATTTTTAAATTTTTAATATAGATAACACAACTACGAGCACTAAATCTGAAGATGGGCATTATGCAAGAACAGATTATGCAGGTACGTCATTTTCCTTCATGAACTCTATGAGAGCCGTGGGCACCACTGGCCACCATTTCTCTTAACCTGAGCATGCACTAATCTTCTTTAGTAGTTCAAGCTTTCAGTGGGCAAGAGGGAATTTTTATTGAAGCAAATAAGACAACTCTTTTTTTTTTGCCATAGTTAAAGCAATTGTCAGAGATGTCAGTAAGATATAATTAGCTTGTTTTGACAGTGTAAATGGTACAAATGACAAAACATTTATCAAATTAATGAGCATCCAATGGAAATTAATGCAAGGTTTGGCAGTATATTGTAATAAATGCAAATGTTCTTGCTTGAATTTTCATAAAAGTCAACAATGGAACGTTTGCTGATCTCTGAGAAGTTAGAAATAAAAGAGAGCTAGCTGCAAGTGCTAGCACGGGATGCAGTCTATTTTTTAAAAAAACTAACGTCTCATTTATTTAGATTCTATAATGCAGTTTCTCACACATGCAAAATTATACTCAACTTTATGTGAAAACATAAATCTTATTCAGCAACTATGGAACTTACTTTCAGTCATAAAAAATGCTGCCTAATTTAGTTCTCTTACAGTGATAAGTGATTGATGGCAATGCAATTGGCGTTTTATCAGATGACTATAATTTATGAGAATTTAAGGTAAAATTATAAAAATAAAATATTGAGTTTTATAAAAGTACTCAAATGATGTGTATTTACTTATTTACTTACTTTTATTTACTTATTCATTCTTGCTGTTTTGAGACAGGTTTTCTCTGTATAGCCCTGGCTGTCCTGGAACTCATTATGTAGACCAGGCTGGTCTCAAACTCACAGAGTTCTGCCTGCCTCTGCTTCCCTAGTCCTGAGATTAAAGGCATGAGCCACATACCTAGCTTCAAGGCATTTTTAAACAGAACTTTTCATTTAGCTAGTAAACACATGTAACCAATTTTATAACTAGTATTCAAACCAAATCAATTGCTTCTCGTCCTTCAAAATAAAAACTACAATTCATTCTTCTTATTTCATTACTCCATTTTACTTAATGATAATAATTGTCTTTATATTTATACATAAATCCTTAGTAATATTTTAATTACTAGCATATATCAGAATGTGGACAAAAAGGATTTTAACTCTTGCATATTTTACCTTAATGTCTTCAACATCTAGATAAGATGAAAATGCCTGAACTATCAGTTATGCAATAGACCAACATTGGTTCTATTATATATGTGTATATAACCATTCCCAAAACACCCACTGGATATATTAACAGATGCCTCCTGAGAAGAATAGACTAGTATTCAGTATGTTTAGAAAGTGTTACAGTAAACAATTGGTTTTCTCCTCAACACTCCTTTCAGCTCGTTTCCATTATACGATCTTTGTAAGTATACATGTTTTGTGTAAAATTGTCTCCCAGAGAAGGGGTTCTGGGACTGTTTCCAGCCCATTACAAATATCAAAATCTTAGGCTACCATGGTCTCATAAAAAATATGGTGAAGTTTATGTATTACCTATGCCCATCTTCTTCTATGTCCTAAATTATCTCTAGATAATTTATAATTCCTGATACGCTGTAAAGTCTATGAAAATATTTGTGGTGCTGTATTGTTTAAGGAATAATATTTTTAAAACTCTCTGTGCATATTCTGGAACATGCATTTCTCAAAATTACTTGAAGAATAGCAGATTTTTGTAAAATATTTTGCAAGATTAGTGTTCCCAAAAGTGCACTCCTCAGATATGCTGATCCATAGGAAATTATTAAAAGTAATAAAATATAATAGTGACAACATCTGAGCCTAATAATATATGCTTTATGATTTAAATAGAAGCAAAAACGAATATTATATTTTATTGTAAACAACTATCTTGATGGTAGTATAAGCTACTGCTCTGCTATTAAATGTACTTATAATAACTTTACACTTCCTGTGAAAACTAATGAATTTGGAAAAATCTTCAAAAATGTTGCATGCTGTGACTATCTTCTTCTTTGAACCATCCATCATTGGACTTATAAAAAAAAAAAGTCAAGTCTTTTGCTGAGGATTTTCTTCCTCAATAAGGAAGCCTGTCGGTGCTTCAGCGTCCTATGGAATGGCTGTGCATGCACACATCCCCGCTGCTAAATACAGATGTAGTACCTGTCCTCTCAGTGTCACTCAGGTTGCATATCACAGTTCCCCTTCAAAGAGAACAGACGGTTGCATTTCTAGCCCAAATATATTTATTTTATTTCAGGCAGTTAACCTATGGTGCTAGTTACCACTGTTTTAGTTCACTTTGGTATTTATTTTTAACATATTTTAATCCATTCTCTTCTTTGAAAATTTCATGCATTTAAACACTATATTTTGAACATATCATCCACCATTATCTCCTTCCACCTCTCCCATTAACCTCTGCCTTGTAATTCTCCCAACTTTACATCCTCCTTCTGTTCTTGTTTTTAATAACCCCTTTAGTCTGGCTGTTGATGGTTGCTGATGACAGGCAAGTAAGTCTGCTTGAGGATGTGGGCTGGTTTTCCCATAACCCCCGTGGATGGCCGCTCACCTAAGCACATATGAGTTGCACATGCTGTTTTCCATCTTAATTTTATCTCTTTAGTAGACATACAAAGGAAAGAGAACATTTCCCAGTGATAATGATACGGTCATTCAACATGCTACAGATGTTCGTAGTTTGACAGCAGATGAGCCGACTAAATCTCAAAGAAACTCTTGCAAGGTAAAATGTGTAGTGTTTCAGGGCCAGAAAGGTGGCTGTCCAGGTAAAGGCACTTGCTACCAACTATAATGATCAGAGATTGGTCCCCAGGAGCCATCAGGGGACAGGACAACCTCCATCTGCGCACTGGCACCAGGGCCGCCCATGCACATACAGAGACATAAATGCACACAGAACAGAGGTACAAATGAAAACAACTTTTAAAGTCATGTTTAAACATACATGTTTGTGAAAATCAAAATACAGAAACAAAAATGTTAGTTAAAACTTACAGTTGAGAGTAAAACATGGACTGATTTGTGTAATTCCTCCTAGAAGTTACTTCAGCATGATTTTCATATATGATTTTATTGAAATATAGTGTATTAGAAAATATTTAAGCAATCATGTTTTTCAACATTTCCAGGCGTCCAGTAGGATTTTCATTTTCCCATGTTCGGGACATAAACTTTGGAAAATGTAAAAGAATCAAATGGAGAGTCAGTATGTTATTGTACTGATAATTTATATTTCACATGTTATAAACTCTCCAAAGCGGAAAAACAGGAAGTGTATGATTCACATGCCTAGAAGTTTGCTCTGTCTTCACCATTAGTTTGATTAATTTAACAATGGAAGTCACAGCTACTTCCCTTGTTAAACAAATATCTACAGACTCTCCCACTGGAAGGAAGTAGCAATTGTAACTCACTCACTTTTCCAGATGTGACATTAGACTGTAAGCTTTGGCACTTTTACCACCTGCCCCCTTTTGGTTTTGGAGCCTGCTTCATTTTGGAGTTGCTAATACAAGAACACTCATTTCTAACTACAAAAGTGCTATCTTCTTTAATGAAAGTCTGAATTTCAAAATATGTTAAATCTCCTTTGTAATAACATCTAAAAGAAAGACTTCGGCCAGGACCAACAGAAATTGGATTACAATATAGGATAAAACAAAAAAAAACTAAAATAATTTTATCTAAAACAAAACTAACATGTGCAGGAGGCTAGAATGTGTCTACCTTGAACAGTAGAGACATGAATCCATGATCCTCATAGGCACAAAAGTGTAGTCCACATGAGAAAACCGAAAGTTTCCAGTGTACCCCAAGCAAAATTGTTCTCTTTTTAGGCTATCTGGAATCACTTTCCTGTCCTCTCTCTTTTAATGAGACCCAAGGCATTCCTGAGTCTTAAATCAAAGGCTTTGCATCTCTGTGTTCCAAGCCCAGTGACAAGTCCTGCCATAGATGCTGAACAAGCCAATTGATACCATTCTCCCCTCATCGTTCTAAGTCTTAAGCTTAGATTTAAGTCTGTCTTCTCACTACCAAAAGAGTCGAAGATCACAGATTTTCTAAATCACAAAGCTAGAGCTTTTTGACATTTCCACATTCTTGTGAACACTTAAAATGGTGCAAAATGTATACATACATATATATATTCTTCACCAAGTCTTGTACTACAAAAAAAAGTGAATTTTAAAGCTGAGCTTCTCTGTACCTAATGTGTGCCTACATTTGTGTCACCTGATGGGTTCCTCTCTGCCTGAGAGTCTCATCAAGCTTCAGAAAACATGGCTACACATTTTATCCAGTGAAAATGCACTTAATTTTATAGCATGTTAAATGTTCAAAAAACCATAAACTTCAACTACTTTAGTTTTTATCATCTAGAAAATAAAATGTATTTTATTTTATGTCATCCTATACCAGTTTCCAAAAGGGAATTGCAGTGATTTTATAATTAAACTACAATCAGAGGGGGTGCTTAAACAGAGACTGAAAACATTAAAAAGCAGAACTTCTAGGGGGAAAAAAAAATACATCTGGAGCGTGGCTATTCCAGTTAAAGCACGTAGTCCTAAGCTTCCTTGCAACCAGTACAAGAAAGGAATGATGGCTGAGTCAGTTTATTTCACAAACATTCATAGAGTCCTTGCTACGCAGCAATGCTGGCCAGGTTCCACAAAGGACTACAGATAAGCTCCAGTCTCTATGAAGGAGAACTTGGACCCTCATTGTCTGATATAAATGAATTAAAAATAATTTCAGAGCCCCAAGAGGAAGTTTATTTTGCTAAAGTATATAGGAAATATTTATCACAGATATTTTTATGAAACATCACTGGGAAACAAATGCAGATAGAATCTTCAGCAGTGATACTCATAAAATATCCCAAGAGGTTTTCCGTATGGCTGAGAGTTTTTAAATTTTTTTTTAATAAAATCTAGGGCACAAAAAGTAAGATATGTATATCTCAATGATACAGTGTCTGAGGCTGACTGAAGTAATGAGTTCTATTCATGCATATTTCCAAATTGGAAAGGATTAATATAACAGGAAGAGGTTGGGGGAGTCTATAAGGAAAGTGTGTCTAGTTTATTCCCCTGTGTGAGCAGGAAAAATAAGCTCTGTGTAAAAGGCAGGCAGACCTGAATTGGATAGACAGTGCTCAGTGACAATGTGTACGTAGCAGCAGAGAATTCTCTGGTTTTAATGCTGGCCAGAAAGAAAAGTCCTAGGCTCTCTGTGCCTTCAGAAAAGCCAGAGCTCCCTCCCTCTGGGTCGAGCACCAGGCAGTCTGTCATCTCCCTAAGGATTGTTCTGTGGCAATTCACCTTCACTTATCAATTTGTGAAGTCTTGAGTTTTAGGAAACATTTGCTTTAAAACTGTACTTATCTTTAAACAATAATTGAGATATTATGCACAATTCTGAAATGTGACTTACAAACCAAATCCTCTCTGTCCTATTAATATCCCATCAACCCATTTCAGACACAAAAGAGAAACTGACATCTTAAAAGGGTATCAACATAGCCTAAGAGAATTGTCAAATAACTTGTTTTTTGTGGAAGCCATTGCAATTTACAAAGTGTTTCCACACATATTGTCTCCTTCAGTCTTCACAACAGAAATGTGACTACATGTTAGGAGCATCTGACAGGTGAGAAATGGAAGTTCAAAGAGATTAAGTGAAAAAGATTGTGTGACAGAGCTGAGGTTCAAGACAGCATTACTAATTGCAGACACCAGGAAGTGTGAACAGTGAGGGACCCCAAAAATGTTTAACTGTTTGATACTCAGGTGCCATAGAATGGGCGCTACATCCTGAAATTAACCCTTTAAGGGTATCAGATTCAAAAACCATTCACTGTGATGTCTGTGCCAGATGAAATCGTCTGAAGTGCTCTACAGTCTGTCCGAACAGACTCATCATCCTCTAAGCGCTAGTTTGTTTGATTTGAAAATGCTTCTGCAAGTTGGGAGGATAACTCAGTAAAAGTGTTCACATTGCAAGTATGAGGATGTTAGTTTACTCCTCCAAAACCATGTAGACAAAAGTAGATATGCAGTAGTAATCCTAGCACTAGGGAAACACGGATGGGAGGATCCCTGAGGCTCACTGACAGACCAACCAGCCTAACCTACTTGGTAAATCCAGTGAGAGAGCCTGTCTCAAAACAACCAGGGTGGGAGACTCTGTCTCAAAAAAAAAAAACAAAAACAAAAACAAAAAACAAGGTAGGAAACTCTATTCCCCCCCCAAAAAAAAAAACAAGGTGGGAGACCCTATCTCAAAAAAAAAGTGTGGGCAACATCTGAGAATGTTGAGATTGTCCTTAGACTTCCATATGCCTGCACACATGAATGTATATGCATACATATATATATGCATATACATGCACACATGGATATGCGTGCATGTACACTTACATGTGAGCTTGCATGTGAGCGTGCGCGCGCACACACACACATACACAAAGCCTTGTTTCATGTTTCTTCACACAGCAGAGAATCCAGAGTAGTACTTGCTACCAATAAATCTATTAATTACAAAAAAATTTCCCAGCTTCTCTGTGGTATTTTGTAGTTCACACAGACTCATTCACATTACCCTATTTGTTTTAATGTCAACCCAATAAAACAAGGTTATGAACACTAGGGCTAAGACCCAGGAGGCTCAGAATAGATAAATGGCTGGCCCAGAACTGGCCACTATGCTTTATTTGTGTCCACCTACTTGTGAAAATGGGGCAGTTACTTGACTTGCTGAATATTTGCCTTGATGGCTCCTCTACTCCAGGTATACAGGCATGAATACCTACCAAGTGGTTTCATATAATTTATAACATGAATTAATTCAGTCATGTGGCAAAAATCTACATTTGAAATGGAAGCTTTTTCCATTTGCTCACGAACACAAGGAGCACGTCAGTGGAAAACATGTTGTATCTGAGCCAATAATTTGATCCGTATGAAATAAAGACCAATGTGGGCAGCAACACTGTCTGGAACACAAATATTGGTATTAACAGTGAAACAAATAAAAATGTTTGCCCAGGCTATTACAGAGCCACTAGACTAGCCTAGAATATTTAAGGCCAGGAAATGAAATTAGACATCAAGATTTCTGAGGGGAGAAAAGAATGTCTCAGTTCAAGTATTTTCTCCGCTGGGTCTAAGAATACGAGTGCTGCAAAACTCAGAAAGCCTTCTGTGAGCTCTAACTCACAATTTTCCTGCTTTCTTGAGCCTCTGTGCTTCCATTGCTTTCTTCCCTCGAATCATGTAGCCAGTCACCTGTAATCCTATGTTATGTTTATAGTTATAGATAAACAAAGAAGCTGTATTTGCGATACGGAGGAAGGCTTGGGCTGCAAAGTTGCCTTGGGCCCTAAGAGACACTCCGGGAAACTGTGTTTATGCCCCAGTTCGTAAATGCATTCTGCATCATTTATGTGTGCTCTTTCCTGTTTTCCACCCGGAGGTGTTATCCACTCGTCTGCCTTTCTCTTCCGTTAAGTGAGGGGCAGCCGTTCTGCTGGTGTTCACTGCAGAATCAGAGAGCCCCGAGTTTGCGCACTGCTCATGCTGGGCTTGGTCGTTTCACTCTGCGCTGGTCTTTTATTTTTCTGCGCCGTGTCTCTGTCCGTGCAATGGAAATGATGGAAATGATAGACCTCACTCGAAACACTTGAACTTTGTACTAAAAGGCTTCACACAAGCTACTAACCAGAAACTAGTGTAAGCGACTAATCAGAAACTAGTGTAAGCTACTGACCAGAAACTAGTGTAAACTACTGACCAGAAACTAGTGAGATAGCTAATCTGAAACTGAAAATAAATTTATCTTTATGGGAAGCATGTAGGGCCTGTGCCATATGTGCTCACAGTTTTAATGCAAATTCACCATTTATGAACTCAGCCACAGTAGGTGTGCATATCCACTCCTATCTAACCCATTCAACAACTGTTGCAAAAGCCTACAACCCTCCTCTGTCTGGATTTCTAATAGGCCCCATCCAGGAAACCTATTCTCCTGGACAAACACAGACCATCCTGGGGATCTCTAGACCCACCCCCTCACCATCCCCACCAGAGCTGCTGGTCTGTTTCATTAAGAGTGCTTGCCAAAAAAGAAGAAAAAAGCATATGTAGTCTATACTTTATAGATATATAAATACATATACATATATATGTATGTATGTATATGATACATATATAGATGATAGGCAACTTGGTCTTCATACAGATCCCTTGGCAAGTGGAGGGAGAGGAGGTCTCTGTCATGGACCCTTTGCCTGTTAGTGGGACACCTTCACTAGCTGGGCTGCCATGTTGGGCCCCAGAGCAAGAAGAAGCTCTTAGCCCTCATGTGACTGATGAACTGAGGGGGGGTTGATATATGGGACCCCCCTCACCCGAGGAGAAGGAAAGGAGGGAGGAGGAAAGAGGGTGAGAGATTGGGAACCAGGAAGAGAAGAGGGAGGGGGCTATGATTGAGATGTCTGAGGAAAAAAAAAAAAGAGTGCTTGCCTAGAAAGCATGAGACTTGGGTTTCAGCTCCAGCTCAAGCAAAAGAAAACAACTAAATAAACAAACAAACAAACAAAAAAACCCACCCCAAAACAAAAAACAGTATTGGTGTAGACGTCACGGTATATGACAGATTCTTCTGCTTTATGCAACCTCCAAAGGTTTTACACAAAGCTAGTACTGAAAATGTTATTTTCTTTTTTTTTTGTTTTTTTCCCTTTATTTTTTATTTCTTCAAGTTACATCTCAATCGCAGTCCCCTCCCTATTCCCCTTCCAGTCCCACCCTCCCACCCTCAACCCCCCATCCTCTTCCCTTTTTTTTTCTTTTAAGTTTAAGGTATATCTTATTTCCCCCTACAGTTTCTCCTTTCAGTCCAACAAATGGCTCTTTCTCTTATAATAATAAATACAATACAGTACAACAGAGGTAATTAGGCCACAGTTATGAGGGTTATATGGCTTAACGTACATTCCCAGTGACCAGTCCATATGTATTTGGTACCTGACTTTAACATTCTACTATCTAAACATCTCCATGAGTTTAAAGTTCTATATCTGACTCAACATTCATACTAATTGCAACACAATTTTAAAAGTATCTTCTTAGATGTATAACACTCTCTTGACTCCTAAACAACTCAAAATTTAATTATGAGACTTTATCTATCTGTTCTTCAATCACCTCAGAGACCTGAGAGGGATAAATATATCTGATTTTATAGAAGTACAGGGTCTGCAGCTTCCCAAACTAAGAAATGACATACCAGTGGCTGCCTGGACAGTTCCCATTTTCTCTCCATACACTACAGCATCACTCTTCAGTCATTTGGCCCCGCTTCTCTGACAGACATTGATTGTAGAGCAGGGGTTATGAAGGACTTACCTACCCTGTCTTGGCAGAGCTAGGCTGTCGACTTACCTGGTTATTTTCAAAACTAACAATCCAATAGAATTTACTAATAACAAAGGAAATGAATCGTTTTGGAAAGAAAGTCTCATATTTGGGGATTTTGTAAAACAATCTGCAGCATTTTTGCTAACATGCATCTTCATCTCTGTTATTATGAAATTGCTAGTATTTAATCACATAAACGTAAAAAGAATGTCAAATATTATCCCACATATAGTGAGATGAGGTGCCCTGCACATTATATTTTCATATACTGCACCGCTAATATTTGATAGAGTTACAAAACATTTCTAGAGAACATTTCATAGGCAAATTATTTAAAATCCCAAACTGTTACACTTTTTTTTCAAAAAAAATTGTTTTAAAACATTTCTAGAGAACATTTCATAGGCAAATTATTTAAAATCCCCAACTGTTAACACTTTTTTTTTTTAATTGTTTTAAAGGTCCAAAGCTGTATATCACATGTTAGGAAAGTCCCAACTAAGTGAAGACTGATAACAATCTCCATTTTTCCCCAGAAAAGAAATATTTCAGAAAGATTAAACTATTAGTTTAAAGTAGCAAGTTATTTATGCTCTGTGGAGGAGTGCCCATCCAAATTCACTTCAGAAGCTTGATTGTGCCTGTACTGACACAGTTATTCTAGTCTTGTACTACGTCATTTAGTGAAAGCATGCATGGAAGGTCCACGTGAATTGAAATAACTTTTGAACAAATTCCACTCTTGTCCCTACACCCCTCTCTCCTTACACATTCTACACTGTTGCAAATGTCCCTTCGCCATTGGTTTCTACTTTTCATTAAGTATATCTGTGAAGATGTGAGGACAACCAACAGGCAGCATATGGGAGCTTATTAACAAGTACTTATAATAATTTGCCACTTATAGTAAATTGCCAATATGTACTTATAATAATTAACATTCCATCAAGGATGCTACAAAACCAATAACTCTTACCTATGTATATGAAATGCCAGCACTGTATTCTGGAACTGAAACTGTGTTTTCTGCAACATTGCATGCTTCTCAGCTCCTCACCTTCTCCATGAACTGATAAATGCACAGGAAACAGCTAGTTGTAACGTCATCTTACAAAACTATTATTTTCATTACAGATGGGACTACCATCATCATAGTCATCAGTAAAAGTACAACTGAAATAGATTCACTCAACTCGTTCCAAAACAAACTACAAATTATGTGTGCTATCTGTTGTTTTGGTCTCTCCAAGAGACTCTTCTCCAATGATGTGGATAATTATATTTATTTTTTAACTTCATTTGAAATTCAGAGCAAATGACTTACAAATCTCATTTCATAGGAAAAAGAGCTTGGCAGAGCAGTATGGAAACTATTGACTTTGTTTCAAAATGGTAGTGTTCTAAGATTTAAAATTGCCTTTTAGGGCTAGGAGTTATGGGAATATGCCTGTTACGTGATACCTGGATATCACATGGTTTAGACTAGCTCAAGCTGGATTCTCTTGTCTCCTAGAAGGAGAAACAATCAGTGAGCAAAGGCCATTGGTTTATCAAGGTTCTTTCAGTCTCCCTGTTTCAAATACATATATGTTTTTAAAATAATAGTTGAGTCATTCTAGAAATGTTGAAGTTTCACAAGCGAGATGGGGAAATTGTCTCTTCTGAGACTTTTGAGAATGAAAAAGTTTCACCTGCTTAGAGGGAAAGTTGTACTTTTGAGGATCATGCGACCTGGGAGCCTCATCTCCCTAATTGGATCTCTAATCTATTCAGAATTTCCAAGTAGAGTTCTCATAACTTGGGGCTCTGTTTTGTTCCTGCTCAAAGCTATGTCATATTTCTGCTCACATTAGATGTTTTATACAAACTCAGACTAAATCGCTGAACCAAACACTGCCTGTTTGAAAGGTTTTTTTTTTTTTTTTTTTTTTTTTTAATGATGTTCTTTGAGGAGGCAGCAGCAACCCTTTCAAAGCTTCCTTTTGTTATTTAGGCCTTTTCTCATTATAAGTTTTTGTAACAATTGCTCATGGAAACACATTTAAATACTGCTACCTGAATCTTATTGAAGCATTTAACAGAAATCCTTTAAAAATTGAAATTGTTGTGTTGTTCATGGGACAGATTGTCTGACTGTGTTAGAACTCAAATGTTCATGGAAACTCCTGTTGCTATAGAGAAGGGACCTTAAAGATCTCTCTAATATGACTGGTTACTGCTCAACTACACTGTGCCAGTTCCCCAAGGAAAAACACAAATGTCCAACTCTGTTAGGTGGTTCCCAGAGACAGAGCCTAGTTGGAATTAGAAACAAACCTTGCTGCATCTGTATCTTGTCTTACCTTGTGAAATAAAGTTATTGGATTTGCAGCAAGGACAATGAGGGTATTTGTTTAAAAAGACAACTTGAAAAAATAGCAAAGACAACAGGAAATGATAAATGAGCCGTTCTCTGCTACAGTAATTACTTTAGTGTTGCAACAAATGAAGAACTTTCTCAGGAACACTATTTTCTGTCAGAGATTGTACTCTACCTGCTCTTCGCTGTGTGCTGTGTGCTGTGTTGCTCTCACTGATGGACAAAAATCTCTAAGAAGGAAGAACCAGTAAATAAGCTTCCTGAGAAATATGTGTTTTGAAACGTTCATGCTAATCCTTGCTAGAACTGATTATCTCAAATTTAAAGTTTTATCTATTTTGTTCTCCTTAAGAGATTTGTGCAACATAGAAGGCATCAATGGAGTTGGGCAAGTAGCTGAGCCACTAAAGTGCCTGCCTGTTTCTTAAGAGAAAGTAGTCTGACCAAAACAACTTGAGGGAGAAAGGACTTATTCCAGTTGACAGCTCAAATAACCTGTAATGATGGGGAAGTCAAGACAGCAGGCACAGGAAGCAGCTGATATGCATTCAGTCAGGAACTGGGAAGAAAGAAAGCTACTGCCCAGTTTGCTCTCTCCACTCTACAGTACAGAACCCCCAGGGAATGGTCTCTTTCACAATTAAGATGTGTCTTCCAATAGCAGTCCATCCATAAACTCCTCCCCTGCAGGCATGCCCTGTGGCCCATCTCCCAGGTAACTACTCTAGAGTCTGTAAATTGACAATTAAACTAAAATTGCACATAGCTTGCAAGAAGCCCTGGATTCAATGCAAAGTGCCACAGAAACCTGCCATGGCAGTTACAGTCCTGGTGTGAACTCAGAAAGTAGAGGAAGATCAGAAGTTCTATGTACTACATAAAGTATTTGACGGTAGCCTAGATTATATGAGACCTCCCCCCCCAAAAAAAAAAAAGAAAAGGAAGGAAGGAAGAAAAAAAGAAAGAAAGAGTAATTTAAAAGAAAATTGAAATAAATCTTTCTGGCACAGAATGGTAAATAGTAAAATCTATTATTCTCTGCTGGTTGTGGTGGTGCATGCTGGTAGGATTTGCTGAAGGTGGAAGAGGCAAGAGGAACACAAATTCAAGACCAGCCTGAGAATGTTATTCTCTATGTAACAGGCTAGTATCTGCTGAGATGTTTTTCTTATGCATAACACGCAATACTAATTTTCAAAAGACCTAACTTTGATACCTGTTTTTTCACTTTAATATATAACATACTATAGGAAAGCCCTAGAAGAATCTTGGAAATGAGGATTGCATACTTTCTGCCTTTTCATATGATTTAAGCACAAGGGCACTTGTACAATGAAAGTTTCTCTACAAGGGTTATTGATGCATTTGGATGTGCATGCTGCTGATGTTACAATGGCTTCAGAATTTAGATTAGCTTCCAGAGAGAAGTAATGATCTAAGTTGCATAGAAAAAATTGTCTAGTTCTACTAATATTCTTACTGATGATTTTTTTAAGTTTTTCTTTTTTTATTTAAATGTTTTATTTTTAAATTGTCTTACAAAGTGACAGGTTTCCGCATGGCTTCCCACAGCACTGCATTTTTTTTCTTTATTTTTTATTTCTTCAAGTTACATCTCAATCGCAATCCCCTCCCTACTCCCCCCTCCTCTTCCCTTTTTTTTTAAGTTTAAGGTATATCTTATTTCCCTCTCAGCTCCCCCTTTCAGTCCAACAAATGGCTCTTTCTCTTATAATAATAGATACAATACAAAACAACAGAGGTAATTAGGCCACAGTTATGAGGGTTATATGGCTTAGCGTACATTCCCAATGTCCAGTCCATATGTATTTGGTACCTGACTTTAACATTCTACTATCTAACCATCTCCATGAGTTTAAAGTTCTATATCTAACTCAACATTCATACTAACTTGCAACAGAATTTTAAAAGCATCTTCTTAGATCTATAACACTCTCTTGACTCCTAAACAACTCAAAATTTAATTATGAGACTCTATTTATCTGTTCTTCAACCACCTCAGAGACCTGAGAGGGATAAATATATCTGATTTTATAGGAAGTACAGGGCCTGCAGCTTCCAAAACTAAGAAATGACATACCAGTGGCTGCCTGGACAGTTCCCATTTTCTCTCCATACATTACAGCATCTATCTTCAGTCGTTTGGCCCCGCTTCTCTGACAGACATTGATTATAGAGCAGGGGTTATGAAGGACTTACCTACCCTGTCTTGGCAGAGCTAGGCTGTCGACTTACCTGCTTCCAAGTTTTGTCTTTTTTTGGACAGCATTCTGTCTACAGTTGGAGCAAGGGGCTTTTCCTACCAAGAGATAGGCTTGCGACTAGTTCAACCATCTCCCACTGGAGATTCTTCGATGCTCATCTTCTACTTGGAGTAGAATAGGGAGTGCTGTCAGGGGTTGATATATCTCAATATAAAAATATCTAAAGTTAAGAAAACATCTTTGAATGTCATATTCTGCAGATCTCTTGAGGTTTTTGAAGAGGCCCTATCTATCTCTTATATTAGGATAAGCAGATGTTGCTTGTCTCTTAGCACCTTTATTTCTGATTAGCTTAGAAAATAACTATAATAGACTGTCATAGTACCTAACAGAATGACCGGCTTGCATGATTATTAGTTTGCATTTCTTAATTATCCTAAACAGTTTATGACAATTAGTAGCAAAAGGCGGAAACTTCACATTTCATTGTTTTTCTTTACTCCCTAACCCTTCCATCCCATTTCTCTGGGGTGGGGTGTCCCGATGAAACACTTTTCACTGGTGGTACTGCCTCGTAGACCCCCAGTGAATGAGGAGGCTCTTGGCCCTCATACGACCTCTGAACTGAGATAAGGGACTGTTACTGATGATTTTTTAATTGTGGATTACAATTTCTGTTTATCAGAATATTAATTGGGTAATATAAAAATTAAATGGCAAGTCTCTGATTATGCATCAAGTCTGAATTTATATTCCTGGTAATTCTGGTTCCTACGCATTGGTTTAAGGTTCGTTCAAACTTTATCTTCCAGAAGTACAAAAATTGTTTGGGGAAAAATGTTTGTATAGTGACAAAGACATGGAAGCCATCCCTATAGTTTATACTCACGGAGCTCACAACTTAAGACATAACCACAGGACAGGGAGAAGTAACTGTGACTGCCATGGTTTTTTTAAAACCTCAAAGATATGCCCCTAGTGACATATTTGCTTCAAAAAATCCATACCCCCTAATGGTTTCTAAACAGTTCCACCAACGAGGGACCACAATGAGAGCCATTCCCACTGAACCCACTATTCTTTGTAAACAAGAAATGAAATAAAAATTTGCCTAGTCACCAGTGTTACAAGTATTATTTTTACCCCTTTCCCAGCACATAAGTGAGACTTTACCCTAATTTTAAATGTCTTTAGAGAAATCAGTCTCCTAAGTCTTCTGATCACCCAACCCATTAGTTAATAATCCCTGTTAACAAAATGAATATACTTTTTCATTTAAAATATTGTCCATGGACAATTGATTTCCAAGGATACCTTTGATCATTTAAAGGTAAAAGAAAATAAAACACACATTGGTAGCTTACTTCCATAGCTCATGTTACCATTACCTACCATAATATTTTCAGTAAATGGGCTGGCTACTTAGGGTTTAGCAGAATATATCTACAGACTATTATTAAACTTTAGATTAATTTTGAGCCACAAAAGAGCATAGTTCATTCACTGCTGCATGTGACATTTTAAAAACCTGAACAAACAGTATTATTCTTAGGGGAAAAAAAGCTCTTTCTCACTAGATTCAGCATTTAGAAACAATATTGAATTTATTTGAATCAGAAAGTTGTCTCTGAAAACCTGCAATGAATATAAACATTAGGCAGATGGTCTCACCTCTTGCTTCCTGCCTTAGTCCTATTTTGTTTCTTTTGAGTGGTTCTTAATATTTATTGAAAGTGTGCATGTGTGCAGATGCATCCCAAAGCCATACTGCACTCTTGCATTTGTCAGAGTCCAAGCAGGATACACTCCCTGCTGCAGACCTGTGCAAACCCTTACACCCTGGGTGGAACCCCTTAGCAAGAAGCCATATCTAATCAGCCCACCTGGCACTGCTGTATCATGTATCGAGATCACACATATTTTTTTTATTGCTGTTTTTACACCCAGCAAACAAACATGGTACTTTTAGATGAATAAATTTCTCCTGTCTTACCCTTCGGGCAGGATTCTTACATTCCTTGGAATGACAAAAGTTCACATCCCTTTTTGCCCTAGGTGAAAAACATAAAAGACTAAGATACATCATTAATCATGCAGACTGTCTGCTGTAACACTGCCAAGAAAATGATCCTCCTCGTGCCACCCATCAATATTCCTGACACCTGTCTAAAAGCGCAGGTCATGCATATCCATCTGCCTTTAGAGAAGTGTCAACGTGCAAACATTCCTTCACTATTTTTAGGGTCATGTTAACATTATTCATCACCTACCTGTCAGTTCATCCAATTTGTCATGTTATGCGGAGTTACCAATGACTGTTACTGGCCATCTCCCTTCGCGTTGTGGTTTTCAGAGCATGAGAGCGTAAGATGTTTAGAAAATGTCAGAAGTGTGTGAGACAGTGGATTTCTACTGTAGTCCACAGTTCCCCAAAGAAAGTGCCATGGCTCACATTTAAGAAGAGATGCAGACATTTGAGGTCCTTCTGGCCTACCACAATTTCTACTTCTGTCCTATTCATAGTAAATAGATTGTGTTTTTAATGAATTTTATTATAAAACTCACACCCTGTTTGACCCTGAAAATGATTCCAGGAGGTTAAAAAATCACAGCTTACAAGTGAAAAAAAACCTTCAGAAATTAAGAGGTCAAATAAAACTATTCTGATAAAAAAACTATCAGTTCTGAGTACCTAGAAACATGCTATACAAAAGCCAAAAAGTTAAGTAGAAGGGCTGGCAAAGGCTGTGCAATGGCCCCAGGAGTTTATGAAGGCTCCTCTCCACTGTCACTCAGCACAACAGTTGCAAGCCCTAAATCGGCTTAGCTGATGAGTCAAATCCGGCACTATCTCTGAGCAGTGAAGCCAGTCCACCATAGGTGAGAACATTCCAGAACTAGGGATTAGCATGTTTGTGATTCTAGACACTACCTTGGAGTGATGATCAGGTAGACTGTAGTAGGTCTTGCCTTGGACCTCATTTGGCTCCATGAGTCTTGATATTCTTACCTGAAAAGTGTACATGTCAAATGATCGCCAGTATTTATTTCAGAAGAGTCAGTCTTTCTATTGTTATGTAAATTAGTGGCTATAAAGCCACAGAATGAAATACTCTGTCCTTGCTAACTGTGGCCTTCTCTGGAATATGCATAAAGATATTTGAATCTGGAAAGTGATTGGAAAAGTCCAGTTGCTAGCCTGAGCTCACCAAAGTGATAAGTTCAAAGCCTGGAAGAGTACCAGCTATCTTCAGCTAGCACCATATGACATGAATATAACTGTGACACCCATGAAGTAAGCTGACTATTCCGTGGATGTCTAGGACTACAGAGCAACAGATACAGCAACGCAAGAGCTGCAGATCTGCTCATATGGAAGATAAATGCCTTAAAGTAATTCTGATTTTGTTAGCTATTTGTGTAAAACATTCGAGAATGTTTTAAATAAGTTCTAGCAATTGAACCCAGCCCTATGTGTGTCTACAGTTTAGCAAATCCTCTGGTCTCTCATTAGTGAGGGTCTTATGAGCAATGATCAGTTTACCATTAAGAAATACTCGTAAAACTTGTTTTGGCTTTCTATAAATAACAATCGCCCGGGACAGATGATGCCCAAGCCTCTTGTTACTTTCAAATTCTGAATCTCATGTAACACTAAAAAACATTCATATACTAAATCACAGTTATTCAGAGAGTTTCTAATAACAGAAAATCAATCATTAAAAAAGAGGGACAACAGGGATTCATATTTACTCTGCATTGTGATTCCTAGGCAGCACGTTGCTTTGCCCCTTCCCAATATACCTTGAGAGCGCACAAATCATAGAAGTGTCTCAGGAATGAGGCAATGCAGCTCGGACAGATGCAGCAGAGCTGGCAAGGTCTGTGGAGTAACATGACTGGTATAAGAAAAGGCCAAAAAGGAGCCTGTTGTGGTGGCGCACGCCTTTAATCCCAGCACTTGGGAGATAGATGCAGGCAGATCTCTGTGAGTTCGAGGCCAGCCTGTTCTAGAAAGTGAATCTAGGACGGCCAGACTACACAGAGAAACCTTGTTTCGAAAAACAAAAACAAAACAAAACAAAAAGGCCAAAATGTTGCCATTTTTTTCAGTACCAGGTTTACCTAGAAGAGAAGAGAAAATAGCATTGTGAAAGTGGAGGACTGGGCTTGAAAGAAAAGGAAGCTTTGATGAACTGGGGCTTTCCGGGACTGGCACAGGGCTTGTTGCCTCTGCAGAGCAGCTTGGAGAAGAGGACTAAATAAAGCCAACTGGAAATGGTGGTTTAGGCCAGTCAAGCCTCCTTCCTCACTTGTGATAAATGTGTAAATGTGTTCTGTGGTAGAGGACTGTGGATTGAGGTCTTATTAAGTAATGTCATACTTTAAAAAGAAAAAAACCAACACAGCAGCATAGGGAAGACTAGAAGAGCAAAGAAAGGAGTACAAGGCAAGACAGATTAGGAAATCCCTGAGGGAATAATGAAGAACGGATGTTACTGGTGGCAGAGAAGAAATATGTTTAGGTGTGTTTAGGATGTATATGTTTACCAGATTTGTTGTCTAGTTGTGAATGCCAAGAGAAGCAGGGTCAAGAAAAATGCGCTGACTCCTTGTTTCGTTGCCTGTGTGATTAAGATAGAGAAAATCACGTGAAGAAGAGCACATATGTGGAATAAAAAAGAGCCATGTCTGACGTATTTCCTTGGATGGATCAACACATGAGGGTCTGCAAGGAGGGCAAATGAAAATGATGATGGGGTAACCATCCAGGGGAGGCTGCGCCTGGCGGGCCATGGCACTGAGAGAAGGAAAAGCAAATGAGTGAATAAGTCGGGACCTATGGGTGGTAAAGACAATTCCTGGAAGTGATGGCGTGGGACCCACAGGCGCTCCTATAGTTGGCTTCTCCCCTGTTCCCTGCTTCATGCTTCTATCTCTAGAATAAGATAAATGGTCATTTCTTTCTAAGTGTTCCGCCTAAAAATATCCCTTTTGTCCCCAAACTTACTTTCCTGTATAATTATGTCTATAGCTTACTCTCTGCCCTGGCTGTTATCTGTTCCTGAAGCCAGTGCTCTTGACACTGGTACATTCAGCCTGCTGAGAGGCCCTCATGACCCTCAGGCTTGCATTCCACACATTCTGCAAATGGTGTTTTAACTCCCCCAGTCTCTTTACCATGAACAGAATTTTGTTTGTGCATTTGTGGTTTTACCTCTTTTATTCCTTGTCCTTTTTAGTTATCATGTAAACTGTAGGAGGTCAGGAAAGTCATCTTGTTCCCTATTATAAAGGCAGTGCCTGGAAAAATGCCTGGTGCATGGTCAACAGTCTACAAGTATTTGATCAACGTCAGTGGTCATTGCTCTAGAAACAGAACTCTGTGTGCTTTTAGAGAAGTCACCGTGTCAAAGTGTTTACTCCCTAAGAAATCTTACCTGTACTAATAAAATTCTACAAACTTCTCATGTAAAGCTACACAAGCAGGACCTGTGTAGGTGTGTGCATCACAGATTATGGATATGTTTTTTCTCCAAAAAAAAAAAAAAAAAAAAAACCTAATAGATTCCAGTTTGGGAGCTTAATTTTTCATCTCTACTGGACATTTAAAAAACACTTTAAGGAACATTTTTATAGGAAATTTAATTCCAAACATTGCTTTGGAAGTAATAGGAAAGACTGTTTACTGAAAGGGGAAGAAAGAGACCTTCATATGCAAATGTCTGGCATTTGGAAATGTCATATAGCTACATCTACATATAAATAAGCTGCTCTCTGAATTCCAGGGGAGACTTAGTATAGAATTAGACAATTTCTATATCAAAGTAAAATGAGCTAATAGAGCAACAATAAGTCATGACGTGGAAGAGCGAATCCTTGCTGTCTTCTTTTTTTAAATAATTTATGTTTTATTTCTTCAAGTTACATCTCAATCACAATCCCCTCCCTACTCCCCCCTCCAGTCCCACCCTTCCACCCTCCTCCCCCTCAATCCCCCATCCTCTTCCCTTTTTTTCTTTTTAGTTTAAGGTATATCTTTTTCCCCCCAACAGCTCTCCCTTTCAGTCCAACAAATGGTTCTTTCTCTTATAACTATAAATACAATACAAAACAACAGAAATAAATAGGCCACAATTATGAGAGTTATATGGCTTAGCATACATTCCCAATGTCCAGTCCATATGTATTTGGCACCTGACTTTAACATTCTACTATGTAACCATCTCCATGAGTTTAAAGTTCTATATCTAACTCAGCTTTCATACTAACTTGCCTCATAATTTTAAAAATATCTTCTTAGATCCAGAACACCCTCTTGATTCCTAAACAACTCAAAATTTAACTATGAGACTCTAGCTATCTATTCTTCAACAACTTCAGAGACCTGAGAGGGATAAATATATCTGATTGTACAGGAAGTGCAGGGCCAGCAGCTCCCAAAACTAAGAAATGACTTACCAGTGGCTGCCTGGACAGTTCCCATTTTCTCTCCATACATTACAACATCAATCTTCAGCCATTTGGCCCTGTTTCTCTGACAGACATTGATTGTAGAGCAGGAATTATGAAGGACTTACTTACCCTGTCTTGGCAGAGGTAGGCTGTCGACTTACCTGCTTCCAAGTTTTGTCCTTTTTTTTTTGGTTTTTCGAGACAAGGTTTCTCTGTGTAGCCCTGGTTGTCCTGGACTCACTTTGTAGACCAGGCTGGCCTCGAACTCGCAAAGATCCGCCTGCCTCTGCCTCCCAAGTGCTGGGATTAAAGGCGTGCGCCACCACTGCCTGGCGAATTTTTGTCCTTTTTGGACAGCATTCTGTCTGCAGTTAAAGCAAGGGGTTTTTCTTGCCAAGAGAAAGGCTTGCCACTAATTCAACCATCTCCCACTGGAGATTCTTCGATGCTCCTCTTCTACTTGGAGTAGAATAGGGGGTGCTGTCAGGAGCTGACATGTCTCGATATCAAAAAATCTTAAGTTAAGAAAACATCTTTGAATGCCATATTCTGCAGATCTCTTGAGGTTTTTGAAGATTCCCTCTCTATCTCTTATATTTAGATAAGCAAATGTTACTTGTCTCTTAGCAACTTGATTTCTGAGTAGCTTAGAAAATAACTGTGATAGACTGTCATAGTAACTAACAAAATGACACACTTGCGTGATTATTAGTTTCCTAAGATGGCGCCGACCATAGAAGGCCTTGCTACCTTCTAACAGCAGCAGCACTCCAGGTCAAAGAACAACTGGACAAAATCCAAGCCAGAATGAAGTCAAATCCTGCAGTGCCTGAAGGATGATGGAGATAAGCCAGCTATAAGAAAAAGGGCTCACAAGATCAGCAGGTCTTGACAACTCCCTATCAAGCACTTGCTTTTCTTCCAAATACTGACATGGAAGCCAAAGTCCTCTGAGATCTTTTACATACTACATACTCTCTAAGCTATTATTTGGTTTTTCTTACATAAAATTCTAACAAACAAACAAATAAAACAAAACACTTCATTTTTAACCTCTTTCCAACTTCACATTTATTCCACATTACCTCACTATAGTAGGCTGCTCCTATCTAGGGAGGAGTCACATTAAATTAAATAATTAAGTTAATTTACATGATTTTTACAGACCATTTCATGGAATCTCTATGGGACTTGTGTTTCCTTACCATCAAGAACTGACTGAACTCTATCAGGCAGTGTCTGCACCAAAATTTAATTTTAGGTACTAAGATAAGTATACCAAAGCATACCCTGGCTCCTACACAAGATATTTATATGGGAGTTGGTACTGAGAGAATAAGCTTCCAGAATGATAGCTGAAGGGAAATGCTTGGATTTGAGGGGAGAAATCGATTTTAGTAAGCTTAAGATGGCAGCAATAGGGAAGAAAACAGAAAATCCAATTGTCAAAAAACACCAACAAATGAGGATTGTCTCTAAAATGGATAAGTTTAATTGCTACCTTCTTGTTGAATATAGAAGAACGTTTTGCAACTTTTAGTGTTTGTCTTTGAAAAGGCTGTTCGACAGAAAAGTTATTATCACCATTGAAGATATTCAAAATTTAAAATGAGAAAGTTGAAGACCCTCATTTGTAGCCATCTACTGTTAAAGAAGCTGAGAATATGTATGGACAGTGTTCTTTCTAGCCAGAGGGCAGTCATGCTACCCCCTACCACTCCTGCCTGAGTCTGAGCAGAAGAAGTAACAGGAAAGGGGAGAGATGCACATTGGATACATCTGAAAATACACAGTCCCTTGTGGCAGATATTAAAGGAACCAAAGCAAGTCCCTAATGAGGATTAAAAATATCATATCAAAGAACATGTTTCAAAAACCAAAAAAGGAAAAAGAAGTAGAGAAAATTTTGTTGACTTTCTGCTAAAATATGCTGACATGTGGGGATATTTATGTTTTTCTGAACATCTGGTGCATATTAGTATGTTTTTATTCACAATCCTCTATTATTAATAAAAAGGAAAGCTGAATAATTAGGACACACTGCCACAATAAATGAATATCATGCATGCCTTTTCCCACTACATAGATTCTCACCACCCATCAAACAAAAAACATAAAGTTATTTTTAAGTAGAGGAATTGAGATATTATCTTATTATAACAAATTTCTTTCCATCGGAATAGATCCTATTGAGTCAGCAACACTTGCATCTAAAACCTTAGAATACATTTCAAGTCTTGATTGTCATTATTAATAATGATCCCCAGTATACTTTTAATATTCACTTAAGTTCGAAGCACAACCTAAACTTGATGTATACTTGCTTGGCCAAGATGGAATTCCATTTCTTTAATAAGGCTTTATGGAGCAGAGATGATTTTATTAGATAGAAAGGCACAATCACTTTTGGCTCCTTTGTAGCCTGTCAAATTGAAGTTGTCTCTACTGACTTTCTAAACTTTGCTTAACCTTCAGCTCCTATTAAGGATTGCTTCAGCTACTTGTGGCAATTATAAGTACCCACTACTGAATATAGCTGAAGCCCTTCCATTAAATGAAGGCAGCCAACAATGACACACATACTCCAAGAGTGGCCAAGGCTAGGACAAGTCTGGAAGTAGACTGCAGGCTGCCCATACGTGATCACAGCACTCTGTGTGCCCCACTCTGTAGCAGGGCACTTTGGGAGCTCTTACTGCCCGGCACTCACTCCTGACCAAACAGCCTGCCCTCATCTCTTTCATTGTCTATGGACCTACATATAGTTAGTTACTTTGAGCCATGCTTAATCTCTCATGTGACTCTTTACAGACTTATATATTATTCTAACATCAAATATCCCTGCTTTTCTTCATTTGCCAAATTCTTGTTACCAGCTCCCATGTCAGCCTAGACATTTTTGTCTGGTGAATGATGATGTTTAGAACAGATATTTTTGCCTGTTGAATGTTTTATGCTTTGACAGTATTTATGTGCCAATAAATATCTACATTTAAATTCTCATTTATTTAAAACAGCTATAAGGGACTGAGTACTTACTATGTGCTAGACATTGCTACAAATTTTACAAACATGAATTATAGATAACTCGCCTGTAGTCACAAAGCTTGGAGAAAAGGAAGTGAAGACAAAGCAAATTCCCCAGACTACCTTAGCATGGGACAAATGTTTCCAGGAAGGTACTGCTATTTTCTAGTTAGCATAAAGTGTTTCATTACAGGGTTTTCATACATATGTATTATAACTGGTTTTCGATCATTCTCTTCGTCCACTGCCTCCCCCATGCTCCCTGCTCCCTCTGTCTGGTTCCCCCCTTTCTGCTTTCATTATCACATGTATTGCATTACACCTTCTTTCCCCAGCTCCACTAAAATCTATTCCTTCTTTCTTGAGATCCTCATTTCTAGCTTCCTCCCTTGCCCCACATCTTAAATTCATATCTGTACAGACACACACATACATATAAATGTAAATCTAGGCTTCGTGTATAAGAGAAATCATGTACTACGGGTTTACTACACTTAATAATGACTTCCTATTCCATCCATTTTCTTGCACATGTTGGTTGTCTTTATGATTGCATGAAATTCCATTGTGAATATAGACCACTTCATCTGTTGAGAGATATCTTAGCTGCTCTACTTTGGGATACTGAGAATCTTGCAGTAGTTCTGCTTTGTAACAGTCTTAAGATAGTCTTTTGTCCGTCACCTTCACCCAGACTCTCAGCAAGAGTTCTTCTGTGACCAACATGGGCTTCATATCTTCATTCTAGAGGTGACAAAACAGCTCCAGAGGCATTCATGATTTTTTTTTCATGTCTTACGACAAGTAAGGATGGCTTCTGAACTCAGACCATGACCTGGTGACTCCATTAATAGGAAACATTACTCTTGGTGTTGCAAAAAGCGGCTGTCTATTAACATACTATCTGACTTGCAAACTATAATAATTGCATATTGAGAGACTAGCAGAAAGCATTCCTCATATGTAAAATGTCCTATATAATACCACAAAATACTTAGAGGTTAAGTACTCAAGACTCTTCTAGCTCACTCTTTGCTCTTGATTTCTTTGGAAAACTATAACCTAAAAGATGATGAAGGGCTTTTGGGTAGAGCTTGGTGTGGTAAAAAGACATGGTATATGAAGCTCCACACAGCTATCTCTGTGCTACGCAAAACTCATCTTCTCTGGATTAATCTAATCATCTCTTTCCAGTAGATGTGCCACTGCTCCAAACTGCAGATGACATGCTCTAAATTGGTGTTATTAGCCTGACACAATACACACATGCATATAAACACAGAAACACACAGTATGTATATATACAAGTTTGCACACGGATATACATATACACACATCATCTATGCATGCAAGTATGCATGCACAGATACACACACATAAACACATATGTACATATATACCCACATGCATATACATACATACATACACACATGCATACATGCAAACACATATACATATACACATACAGAGATGAATATGTCTGGAAGGACAGGACAGTCAGCTTTGGCAAGGTCATGCCTCTGCAGCAGTTGTCCCTAGTGATTGAAAAATAATGGAAATTAAAAATACGGGAAAAGAATCTAGTTTTCCAAACCCATTAACCACTGTTGGAGTTGCAAAGTATCACTTCTTTTTCTTCTCTCTCATGATCCCCGTTCCCATTCTCTCCCTCTCCCTCCATCTCCCTCTCGACACATCAGCTAAAGAGACATTCCTGTGCCAGGCTGCTAGGGCAACAGGTGGAGAATTGAGTTTTAAACACTTAAGGAAAATGTTGATATTTTTTATTATATGAGACTCTAAATAAATAATGAAAATCTCTGGATCTAACTAATCTAAACAAATAAGTAAAAGTAAAAAATTTAAGTTCAAAGACTTCATCATTATTTTTAGGACCAGAAGAAATTGGAACCCATTTTTCAGTTATTATATACTTTTCATGATAAAAGCATGTTTATTATAGCAACCACATAGACATAATCACTCTCAATCTCTGATGAGTTTCTTTCTAGCTTTTTTCACATAGAGTTTGTATACATATTCATCTTTGTAGGTATGTATATATGTATATGTGTTTGCATGTATGTATGTGTATATGTATGTATGTGTGTATATATATATATGCATGTGGGTATATTTGTACATATGTGTTTATGTGTGTGTATCTGTGCATGCATACTTGCATGCATAGATGATGTGTGTATATGTATATCCATGAGCAAACTTGTATATATACATGTATATATATGTATGTGTATATTGTGTGGATCCTTTTTCTAGTTAGATAATATTTTACCCTTCTATTACACTGTAGTTTAATGATTACATTGTTGTTAAATGTTAGATAATTTCCACTTTTCATTATTTTAAGTGATGATGTAGATAACGTTAATAAAAAAAACTCTGCCTATTTTTGAGGCAGATTTAAAAGTGTACAACACATTCTGTCCTAATGATGACATCTGAAGTTCTTGTATCTTCTCTGTCAACCACTGTCCAACTAAAGTCTCTTCTGGCTTACTGACGACCACAGTCCAGTCCTTCCTTAACAAATGTAAAAGCTGATCACTTCTACTTCACCAGGACTTCAGGTCTCTAGAAGTAGATCTTAGACATAGACTGAGGTGACGCCTTTGAAAACTGAATGAGAGAGAGAGAAAGACAGACAGAGAGAATGCTATTTTTACATAGTCTAAAATAATCGAATCCTAAAAGTACATGTAGTAAAAAAACAAAATATAAAATGTTAGGGGCAGTTTTCTTTCGGCTATAAAATTTGAGTTCTTTTATTCTTTTGCTATCTATATTTTTTGCTATTGTCAACTCAATGCGAATTGCTTTTATAATGAAAAATATCCAATATACTTTATTTTTAAGAAAAAAATATAAAACTAAGCAATTTAGCTCTTTCCAGAAAACCACATTCTTCACATTGAATGGTAGTTTCTACTAGTCAGTGAAACACCTATGGCTATGACCCTGCCTGCAGATTCAAGTGGAGGAAGAAGACAATCTTGGGCATCTCTCCAGGCAAAAGAACATTTCTGTCTCAATTATCTATACCTTCAGACAAAATTGTTTTCCATCCTGAAATTATCCACATGACTGCTTCTTTCATTTTTCCCCTAACTCTGCTTGTTCAACTCTGAGACAATCCATTACTGTTGAGAGTCTAAGGAGAAAAGTCCAGATTAAACTAGGAACACAGAGAAAAGAAGGATGTGAGGGATGATAACTATCTCTACAATCTTCATGGCCCCTTGCATCTGAATCTCCTTTAAAGTGGAGTTTTGGAGTTAGAAACACATCTGAAGCCCATCACCTCTTTTAACATGCATGGTAACAGGAACTAATTTCATATATGTGTCTTCTTCCTCCAACTTATCAAAGATGTATGTATATGTGAGAGGTGTGTGTGTGTTTGTGTGTGTGCATGTGTGTGCATTCACGTGCTCATGTGTGTGTGGTTTATAGAATAATGTATGTCTTCTTATGTGTATGTTTACATGTGTGCAAATAATCATTTATATGTTTGCATACACACATACTTTAACTATCAGTTTTCATGTAAGGATGACACTTTAAAAGAATTAAACTATCACAAAATAACCATATCACTTAATAATCTTTTGACCAATACATGACCTGTGTCATATAGCCCAAATTGAAGGAAGAAATTTTACAAATTTATTCTCTTTGAAGAATCTCATTTCCTTGTGATACATTCTTCAAAAAGCAAGAGACATGGTTTGATTAAAAGCATTCTTCAGTGATATTTCTTCATAGTCTGAATTCCCATCAGTTCACATTTCTCACCATGCATTTAAACTTGCCTCTCCAAATGTCCTATAGACCGTTATCAATGTTCTTCCTCCTATTTCCTACCTCATATGACTCTAGGTAATTTTCCTAATATTTCTCAGTATTAAATATTTTAGTTCTTAATATTTTCCTACTATAAAATAAATTATTTCCAGTTATGCAATTCTAGTGTATACATACTGAACCATAAACTTAAAATTATCAGTGTTTTCTTGAAAATCATGAGAGATGTTGAGATACTTGTATTGAAGATAAAATGTTTCTCCTCAAAGTTTCCATGATACAAAATGGTATTACTTAGATATGTAAGGCAAAATTTACTCTTTTGAGGTATTCCTCTACTTTTTTTTCTTTAGAGATAGGTTCTCTGTGGTGTTTTGAATGAGATCAGCCCCTATAGGTTCATATATTTGAATCCTTGGTCCCCAGTTGGTGGAACTTTTTGGGAAGGATTAGGAGGTGTGACCTTGTTGGAGGAGGTGTGTGTGCTTTGAGGTTCCAAAAGCCATTCCAGTTAGCTCTGTTTCTCTCTCTCTCTCTCTCTCTCTCTCTCTCTCTCTCTCTCTCTCTGTCTGTCTCCTGCCTGTTTATCACATGTAAGCTCTCAACTACTGCTCCAGTGCCATGCCTACCTGCCTGCTGTCATGTTCCCAGCCATGATGCTCATGTTCTTTGATCCTCTAGAACTGTGAGCCCTAAATTAAATACTTTCTATAAATACTTTATAGAAGTTACCTTGGTCATGGTGTTTTGTGACAATGATAGAACAGTAACCAGGCCATTCTCCCCCTGTAGTATGTTCTGGGCTCAGATTAGTGATTCTCTTGCCTCAATACCCAAAGTGCTGGAATTACAATGGTTAACACCAGCTGCTGCTGTTCCTTCCAATTTACCACACACACATGGGTCATACACAATCTCTCTCTGAGAAATATTTGGAATAGAGCATTTTTTTCTCCCTGCTTACCCATGTCTAAGGCTTAGACAATGTCTATCACCTAAACAACAATACTGGTTTCCTATTTGTTTGTTGTTCCCTCAGAGTCCTTTATTGATCCATTTTCCAAGGCATTAAGATATGCTAGAGACTTTACCATTGCCCTCAAAATCCAAACCATGCTCCTTCTCTTGATATGCAGCCTTGGGGAGGATCTGGGTTGACGCCCCCCCCCCTTTGTAATGGAGGTTGGATTTCTTTTCTTTTTTTTTTTCCATCTCCCTTACCTGTCTCTCCCTCTCCTCGTCCTTTACCTGACTTTCTCTGCTCTTTCAGAGGACCTTGTTTCTGGGGTTCACTCATTCCATCTGGGGCACTCTTTGGTTTCTTTAGCTTGCCAGTTCTTACTTACTTCACCTTACTACGCCTGTCTGAAATAGGTCTCCTGTTCAGATACTGAGCAGCAGGGGTTTCTCTTGTAACATTTCCATTTGACATGTTTAGTTTTTGTTTGTTTTTATTATTATTTTTAATTTTGTCTGATGTCTGTCTCACTGTCTAAGGTGTATGCACTTCAGGAAAGAAACTCTTTGTTATTTTTCACTTATACCTTACATTTGTAACATTAGCTACATAGGAGGAAATAAGTCAATGTATGAAGTGAATCAGTTGTTGAATGAATCGCATCAGTCAGGGTGAAGCTGTCGTAGCTTTAGACACCTCATGAGAGGAAGCATTTCTCATTTTGGGAGGTCCAAAAAGTTATATGGTCAAATACTAGGAGCCTAAAGTCATAGACTGATATTAACAGCATCAATTAAAGCATAAGTGAGGGGTTTTCAATTATCTATCTCACTCTCGTCTTTTTTCTGAATATATTCATTTTCTGTTGCTATTTCTAAATGAATGATCGTCTGGAAGCTGCAACTGTAATGTCAGCTGTTCTATTTAAACAGACCAAATCTATGTTAGACTCTCCAAATTCAAAATTGTACATGTTTTATAACCTCCACTGATTTTCTTGAGTGGCTTACCATGTACTTGAAGAATGTAATTTCTACCCTGAGTGTGGGATAGACCTGTGAAAAGGTTAAGCAAGCATTGAGACCACAACATAGCTTTTAGTGATAAGTCATTTCAAGCTCTAAATAGTGTCTAGGTAGAAAGAAACTGTGTAGAACTACACAACAGCCTTAACTATTTCTAGAGTTATTCATCTTAACTACTTAAAGTCATTATTGGCTATAAAAGTGTCAGAAACAGACCAATTGTTCAAAATCGGAAATTAAAAAAAGAATGCCTAGATATTTAAAGTACTTAGTGATTGTCCGTAATTTACTGTGTCTTTATGTATATATGTGTGAATGTGTGTATGTATATATATATATGCATATATGTGTATTTAACTGAGGATAACATTTCAAATATAAGAATATCTCAATTTGAAATTCTCTCAATCATACAACAAAACAGCCATTTCATTTTCAAATTTCTTAATCAATTACATTTTGAACTTTTCTTAATGAAGTAGAGAACCTTTCAAATTCTCTTAGTGGAATACTTAAATTTTTCTTAAACAAGATATGCCAAAAGCAAAACAAAAAAGGTCTTTCGTTTTCTTAATTAGTCTGAATTTCATGTGGAACATCAGATTTTGAGCATCTAGAAAATGTAGACAGAGCTAAGCTGAAGGAGCATACTCCAGATGTGACCTAGAATCTGTTTGTCAACAAAGGTCCTTGATATCAGTTACCTTCTTGATCATTTACTTTGAGGCAATAAAGGTAAAATGAAGAAGCTTTTGTTCTGTGGCAGGATGAACAATGAACAATGGTCTTTTTTTAAAAGATGAAAAGTAAATAAATAGATGAATAGTGACTACTTCAAAAAAGTTTCCTCAAAGTCTGTACTTCTTTACTGGAGCTATTGGAATTGACCCCTTCAAGACATAATTTTGTAATGCAAATGAGATGAGCAAGTACTTTAACATAGGCTTAAATGAAGGCTATCAGACAACACTAAATAAACATTGTCTGAGGATGACCAGAACTGTATTAAGAATCATTCTTGGAAAGTAGAGATGAACTAACACTCTCCAGGTTGCTTGGCAACTGAAACCAACCCTTAGATCATTTTCATCAACTCCATGTATATATTGAAAGGTGACTTCATCAATAAAAGAGTTTGTTTGTAATTAACAACTGTGTTAGTTTTCTAAGACTCTGTCATAAACTGCTGCAAACAGATGATCTAACACAAATTTATTTATGACACAGTCCCAGATACCCAAAATCTCAAAGTCAAGAAGGGGTAAGGATCAACGTTCACCAAAAACTCAGAGAGGACATCTTTCTTTGCCTCTTCCTAGTTGTTATCTCCTCATGTGTTGGTCTGTAGCCTCAATTTCTGTCTCCATCATCATGTTCCCTCAACATAGTGGCTCACATGCTGTTATCTAGTACACAAACTAGAGAATATTTATTTTTTAATTGCATTAATCAGTAGATATGCATAAGATTTTACCAACAAATTTTAAAAGGTTGTTTTCATTGACACTGTGTTTATATAGCAGGTTAACATTCTAGAGAGGCATGTGGAAATCTATGGTGGACTCTCGTAGCATTAAAACTTTGTTTAAGAAAGCAATACTACCTTCCCCAGCATTCTTATACTGAAACACTAATGTGTTTGATTAACTGATATGTACCATGAAAAATGCCATCAAAACAATGTTTCCATACATTACGCCGCTCAAGAGCCAAACTGTTCAAAAGTTAACCATTAACAAAATTTCCCTATTTTGTCTTACAGCCTTTTCCATATTTTTTAAAAATCAACTTTTATCTAGACTCCTAACTTGAAATGGCAAGCTCATCTTTAAAAATACTCATTGCACAATCAGCTACATATGTTTCTTAAAACTATTCTGCCTTATCCTTGACTGTAAAAGAGAATATTACCTTCTTGTCCTTTCAATGAGGAACACTTACATTAATTTAGCCAGATACCATCATATGGCAATAATCCAGACTTGTAAATGAAGCTAAATCCATGCTATAAATTCTCTAACTGCCCTTTCTGGGCCATGACATCACTTAGAAGAAATATGCAAACCCATCATTTGCTTACACTAGCTTCTCAATTCATTTATAGCTGTCCTTCTTTGTCGTTTACAATTAGCAGACCATTTTTTGCCCTTCATGTTTTTTGCATTTCACTAAGGAAGACTGGAGTGTATAGCAAACATAGCGTTAACGTGTAAGCACCTACTGCTGTCACAACAGACACTTCATTGAGCAAAATCCTTCCTCTCCATATTGTACTTCACTTTGCCACAAAGATAGAGATTTGAGTCTTGGGAAGAAAATTCCATTGCCAAAGTGCAGCTGGCTGGAGTGCAGGGGCAGATATCTGAAGACACTGATGTTTTCAAAGCCTCTTTCCTCCGCCACGGCACAATGGTTGGTTGCCAAATATATCTTTTATGCCTAAAATACTTACCCAACCATGTTAAAGATTGAGCACCTACTTTGAGTCAGTCCATGACCTAAACCCCTGAGACTGCCCACCAAATAATACAGTCTGACTCAAAAGAGGGTATTGCCTAATGCAAAGCTTTCTTGTGTGTCCTAAGTGTATGACAGGTGTGTTAATCCATTTGCTCTCAGGAGGGGTCAAGTGACTACAACCCTTGGGTCAGTTGTTGCCTACATGTACTAGTAACTTCATGCTATGTTTTATGTATGCCATGGTAGAAAACATTTAGCAATGACATGGCTACTGCAGTGTCCCCAGGGTGTAGTCTGATGGATAGGCCACAGATGCTCCTCAAAAAAGAGGGAGTCCCAGATCTGGTAGCCTAGGGCCTATGATTCAGGTGTTTGGGAGGCTGAAGCAGGAAGATAGTAAATTCCAGGCCTGTCTGGAATGCAGAGCAAATTTAAGGTCATTGTGGTCGACTTGATGAGAACTTATTTCAAGATAAAGTGTAAAAAGAGGTGACATTCAAAGAGGCTCTAAGTTCAATCCCTAGTTGGAGGCTGGTGGAGAGAAGAGGGGAAAGAGAGGGAAAGGGAAGGGAAATAAAAGAAAGAAAAGGGAGAGGCTGCATAAGCAAACGAGTAGGAATTCTGCAGAAGGCATGTCCTGTCTTAGCATTTCACGGCATAAACTAGATGTTTGTCTCAGCCTAACCTTTCCTGGTCATCACAGAGCCACAAATGGTAATGTTGCTCCATTGCATTTCATGAATTTCGCTGTTTGCTGTTGGTCCTTTCCTTATTGCCAGTTGTTATTTTATCTTTTCCACAGACTAGCTGAGCTTAAGTAGCTATCAGCACTGAGCCAACATTCCTTCCCAGCCAGGGGGACATTGAAGCTCTCATAGGCATTGGTACCATCTTTACCTCTTCTCAGCTGTGTAACTCACTCCTGTTTCCAAGGGGGGTGCGTCATTAGCTTTCACACAGTTTGTTCTTGTTGGGAATTTGCTTAAGAAATCTTAAGAAATCTAGATTTAACAGGGTTTGGAAGGCTTTCACAGACATCTGAACTTGGGATAGGCACACAGCATGTTCTTTGAATGTTGACTACTAGAGACATTTTAAATTTAATTGCTCAGGCTGATCACCTCTAGTGCAAAGGGACTGGCAAGCTAAAGGCTTCTTGAAGGCTTCTTGTGACAAGGAAGAGTGAACATAAGGAGACAAGCAGAGGACAAACCACAGCTTGTTCACAGCCCATGGTTGACAGTGACTCTGGATAGCTTAGGATTTCAAGAGCCAATACAGATATGGGACCTAGAAGGTGCCAGGTATGGGGCAGTCACCACAAGATAAAACATGGTCTAGAATGCAAGAGAAACCACCTAATAGTCCAAAACAAAGACAGAGGGAAGAGAACAGCTGGGTGAGGTCAGTAGTCCTGATCAGTTATTCAAGTGCTAGAATCACCTAGAATAATTCTTATAAAGATCCAGTCCCTTGATGGTAATCTGATTTAGTCAGTGAGAAATGAAACCAGGAAATCATTCTTGGGAACAATAGCATAAGCCTGCCCTAAAATAGGCAACATTGTTTTAGCAGAGGATTACATGTTAGTATTTATCTCATCAAATTTTATATACATAAAAGATAATTATAAAATTCCATTCATACCAAGTACACAAAGAGAGACAAACAGACACTTGCACACATACACACACACACACACACACACACACACACACACACACACACACTTTGAGAGATATTTGAACAACAAAAGCACCTTCTAAGAATCTATGACAGCCAGACACTAAGGTGCCACCACTTATCTGCATTATATAGTATCTATAATCATAGATGTTTACAATTTCTAGTCTCAGCAGCTTACTAATATTTAAAATTGAGCACTGAACTTGAAGAGTACATTGAAATAATGCTAAAGGGTCATAACCATTAGAAGTTATTTTACCACTAAAGTTATAAGCCTTTTAGTTCCTTTTGGTTTTGTTTTGTTTTGTTTTTGTTCCCAAAAGTTCAGCTTTAAAACAATTCCCACAGATACACACATGTTACTCCCAATATCTTCCTTCAAAGTCCTTTTGAGGCTCAGCTCATGAAAGCTTATTGAAGAGTAAAAGATATATACCTTTGTTCCTTAGTTGAAGAAATAATAAAAGCTCTCCCGTTCATGAAGTGTTCTCGTAAAAAAGCAAGCAATTGCTAGCCTTGGTCACTGCCACTATCACCAGGTTTGTCCTCACTAACAGTTGTAGTGGGGCTACAACTGAGAATAAATGTCTGTGTGCAGAAATGGAAAATAAAAGCAAAGCTTCATTAGCTTATAGCCTTGGCTTCTATTATAAATATACATGCCTGGGTTTTGTTTTGTTTTGTTAATAGAAATGTCTTTACTTCTTGTCACTCAAGAGTTCAACCTTCTTCTGGATAATACTGTCAACACAAAAACCACAGCTTTCATTTTAAAGGGAATAAGAGATAGACATCCTGGAGCTACTTGAGTGACCTAGCAACACAGATTTATTTCACCCCAAATTCCATGCTTTGATATGGGAGCAATTTTATGAGGTTTTATAGTTTTACAAAGCAAAGAAATCCTCAAATCAAGGACAGTTTAAAATTCATTGGTGGGTACATTGAAGAGGCTGGTACAGCAAGACAGGAAAGCTTTTCTGTAGGCTCAAGGAGCCACCTGATGGCATTCTTAGCTTCTGGGCTGTAGTGGTCTGCTAAGTTAATAGATTCTTAAAAAGTTTTCTTTGTTAGTCATGTTAGTTCCAACACAGAGGTTGGCAATGGATGGCTGTTCTGAGCTCTAGAACAATCCCAGGATAAGGTATGTAGGCTTTGAACCTGCAACATTTCTATCTCTCCATAGTACTGATTTGAATCAGTTAGTCACTGCAGACTTCTTAGGAGTTTTCCTTCACAATACCACAGACATGGTGTGACTGGTCAAGTTAGAATTGGTGGCAGAAAGTTTCCGTGTAGTTTTGTGATATGGTATACAGACAGATATCAAACAGGTGATGTTCCCATATTTCTCAATCATTAAATAAAGCTGGTTATAAATCTTTCATTTAGAGTGCTTTGTGAGCAACTAGGTGATGGCAGAAGCTTGGGTGAAGGCTCCTCTCTCTCTCTCTCCCTCTGTCTCTCTCTCTCTCCCTCTCTCTCTCTCTCTGTCTCTCTACCCTCTCTCTCTTCCTCTCTCTCTCCCTCTGTCTCTCTCTCCCTCTCTCTCTGTCTCTCTCCATCTTTCTGTTTCTCTATCTCTCATTCTCTTTCTCACTGTCTCTCACTCTCTCTCTTTGTGTGTGTAGGTCTGTCTGTCTGTCTTTCTGTGTGTCTGTCTGTCTGTCTCAGCATTTTTAAAGATTGTGAAGAGAAAAACCTTAGGAAAGGTTAAGGTTTTATAAAAATTAGTTGGAAAGCAGGAGCCTGCAAGAATAGAATGTGAAGGAACAGTAACATGCACACACACACACACACACACACACACACACATGCCCACACACTATGCAAAGACTAAGATATTAGCATGTAGACCAGGGGTAAGCACAGCTTCAGAAAAAACTAGGTGGTCAACTCTATCAGATATCCCAGAGAGCATGGCAAGCTGTATGTGAGAAGACTGAGACACTGAGTTTAGCAACAAATCCACTTCTGTTCTTCCTGGCCACAGCGGTGTCTCTGAAGAGCTGTGGGCAAAAGAGAGAGTGGAAGTCAAGGTAGGAAGTGAAGGAGAAGCTTAGGCAATGCTCTGGAGAGACTTGTATTGAGAAAGACTCCCAGTTTTATTTTCACAATGTCATTGTATATGCTTAACTGCTGAGAGAGCAGAGAAGTGAAGACACAGGAAAACAAGACAAATGTGATAAAGAGAGCCCTTGAGAAAGATGGGGGGTATTCATGATGAGGGCCTTCCACTGACATAAAGAGAAAAAAGCAAGGAGAATCAATTTTTGAAATGAAGCAAAGTATGTAGAGTTAGAAGGGGGAAAAGAAACAAAAAGATGAGAAAGCTGATGTTGTCTTGTGTTACCCAGTTCTTAAGCAAAGTAAGTGTGCATGTGTGTAATGCTGTGTGATGCTGGGATATGCTCTCATGTCTTAACTTCAGTTCCACTATCTTCTGTGTAAACTCCTAAAATGACACTAAATCTCCTTGAGCTTTGGTGTCCTGATCTATACAAAATAAATAATCTAAACTCACTGAGAGACAATGAATATTTATATTATGTATAGCATATTATATACAGTGTATAGCAGTTCTAGACACAACAGATACTTGAGAAATATTCATATAATATATTATGCAGAGAGATTCTAAAGCTGCTTGGTTTTTGTGGTTTTGGTTTTGCTCTTGGTTTCAGAGATCCCTGTGGACCCTATATTATTAAAGCCTTTGTTGTCATTGTGTCCTAGGAAATGTTGAATTCAAAATCCTATCACTCTCTGTGGGTTCTTAGCTTCAGGTCACAAGGAAGAAGAAATACATTACCTGACAACACTTATCTGGACTCATCTGTTCCCTCATACACACCCTAAAGACAAGGATATAGGTGGACACTCAACTCAGGCAGTTAACAAAGATGAGGCCTCATCCCATTGCTTCTTTTTGTTGTCACTTAGAGTCATTTTCAGAATTGACACCAAAGAAGTCTCACTGAAAAATGGTGACTTGATTAGCCTCTGAGATATAAATTTTACCAGAAATGCATAGATTTACTATGCAAGGCAAAAAAAAAAAGAAACCTAGAAATATTTTTGTCATGAAACGCCTTCTCTTGAGTTTTCTTTTTCTCTCTAAAGTTTCTAGTAAGCTTTGACTTTTGAAGAGAAGATTGACAGAAGACAGAGATGGCATAGGAGCCTATGGGGTGGGGCTGGAGCAAACGGGTCCCCTAATATCAAGGCAACTCCAGCTGTAGATGCCCAGGAGAGTAATGAATCATGGATTTCTGCTTCTTCCCAAGGCCTGATATTGACCAAAGTTTTGTTAAAGCCATCTGAAGTTCCATTAAAAAACACTGTACTTTTAAAAGGTCATCAACCTAAATCCTCTAAACCTATGAGTAACCCACTTGCCGAAAGATGAGCTCTTGACTGAATAGTGAAGTTGGAAAAGGCACAGGAGAGACAAAACAGAACTTCTATCTCCACCAATACTCCCTCCACAATGGAGAACTCTGCCAAGTCTGATTCAAAGAAAACAAATGGCTAAAAATTTGCATGTTTCACTCTTAAAAATTAACAAAACATCATTTTTTTCCTTAAAAATCTAGGATTTGGGGCTAACTCTATATAAGCCTCTTTATAACAAGCTCTTGGTTTATAATAACTGTGTCTAGATACTATAGTTAAACTATTACACATAAATGGCCATCCCAATGTTTCACAGATTCCTCAGTGTTTGTCTCTGTAAGTACATTACAATTAGAAACATAAACATTAAGAGTCCAAGAAAAAAAAGTTATATATTTTTGTATTTTAGTTACCCAGTCCATAGATTACTGCATATATTTCTGTATAGATCTGCTGCTCTTTCCAATCCAAATTCAGGAAGTCTTGAAATCATCATCAAGGCTCTGCTTGAGAACAGAGTAACGTGAAAAGTAGACTTCTTTGGAGTATGAGGGGTATGCTTAGCTCTCGGGGGAAAATGTTGATGTGTAGCACTTTAAGGAGTTGGTTGCTGTTTTGAAGAGGTTTTTATTTTGTTTTGTTTTGTTTTTTCCCCAAATCATTCACAGAGATAAGTAAACACTAAGGCTAGGTCTCTTCCCTTACAGACTGAGAGTTGACTGTGTACTTGATTCTGTCTTGTGTGCCCAACTGTGGCTTTTCACTACCATTCTTGTTTGAGTGTCCTAGAGCCTTAGAAAAGGAGATACTGCTCTCATATCCTCATCTATCCCTTAAAGAAACGATGACAACAGATGAGCCTGCTAGGGAATTTGTTATATTGCAAGAGCTCGCATCACGTTTATTGTATTTCAGAATTCATTCAGCAGGAACGCCTTTCTGATCTAAAACCTTCAGTTAAAATTCAAACTAGATATGAGGCTTCCTGCCACCTCATGTTTATCCTGATAAGATAAGGAGAGGAAACCATAAGAATTGAAAATCTTTTCCAAGACTAACTCTAATCAACAGTAGTAATAATTGTAACTTAGCTTCAGATTCAGAATTTCTTTCTTTCTTAAGCATAATGTAAATACAGTAGACAGGTATTTTTCTTTACTCCTTAGCCAAATAGGATTATTTTCAAATTGCCTTGGAGATAAGGTGGTAAGTAGGAAAAGAATAAAACTAAGTTTTATAATAGGTGCAAGAGCTAGGTGTAGTGGCACAAGCCTTTAATCCCAGCACTTGGGAGGCAGAGGCAGGTGAGTCTCTGTGAGTTTGAGTCCAGGACAGATAGGACTATACAGAGAAACTCTGTCTTGAAAAGCCAAACCAAAAACAATAAGTGCAAGAATATAAGTATTTCTGTACAAGAGCTTCTCCATATTCTCACTAAATAAAAATGCAATATTATATACATTCAACAACTGAAATATTTGATCTTCTAGAAAAATGAGGTACACTTTGTGAGTCTACAAGAAGAGACAGGTTAAAAAGTAATTATCAACTCTGATTTGCTCACTTGATGCCACAAGTTGAATTTAAACCCACAAAAATATATTGCTCCCTAAAAAAATAATGCATAGAAAACATCACCTATTATACATCTAATTATGACCTAGACAAAATTTAAGACATTTTACACCTTTTTTCAAAGTATGATATCCCTATGGGGGGGTTCCCCTTTTCTGAGGAGAAGGGGAAGAGGATGGGGGAAGAGACTGGGAGGGTGGGATGAAGAAGAGGGGAAGGAGGGGGCTATGATCAGTATGGATCATAATAAACATATATATAAATAAACATATATATGTAAATATATACATACATATGTGTATGTATATATATAATACCAATTATCTCTTTAAAAAAGTATGATGTCCTCATAACTAAGACAAAAATGATTTCTTTTGTTTAATATATTCAACTAATATTTCTATTTAGTCATGTCTTTCTCTTGGGATATAACACTTATAAATAAATAACACTTATAAAAAATAACCATTGGTTAGTAATTTATTATAACTATGTATTATTATTTTAAGAATTCAAAGAATCAAGAAGTGCAAAGTAATCTAGCCTAGCATACAGTTAACAGCATGCTTCATCCTCAAGGAAGGGCAGCCCAGTTCCTTTATACCTGCAGAAACTCGGTACTCTCAGCTACACATTTGCCTCAGAAACAGCCCGAGTGTTCTACAATGAGCAGGAGTCTGCCTCCCTATAAGATGCTTTTTCTCAATAATTTGTTTATTCACTTTACATCCCTATCACAGCCCCCTCCCTGCTCTCCTCCCAGTCCTACCCTCTCCTCCATCCCTTCCTCCCCTACTCCTCAGAGAAGAGGATCCTCCTGCCTGAGGGGTACATCAAGTTGCATGAGGGCTAAGTGTATCCTCTACCACTGAGCCCAAACAAGAGAGCCCAGCTAGGGAAAAGTGAACAAAAAGCAGAATCCTTGTCAGAGACAGCTCCCACCTCAGTTGCTAGGGGACCCACATGAAAACAAAGCTGCCCATCAACTACATACGTGTAGGGGCCTAGGTCCAGTCCGTGTATGCTCTTTGGTTGGTGGTTCAGTCTCTGTGAGCTCTCAAGGGCCTAGGTTAGTTGACTCTATTGGTCTTCTTGTGGAGTTCTTGTCCCCTCCATGTCCCTCTATCCTTCCTCCAACTCTTCCACAATACTCCCAGCTCTCCATCTGATGTTTGGCTGTGGGACTCAGAATCTGTTTCCATCAGATACTTGGTGGAGCCTCTCAGAGGACAATATGCTAGGCTCCCGTCTGCAAGTAGAGCAGAGTATCATTAATAGTGTTAGTGGTTGGCACTCTCCCCTGGGGTGGGTCTCCAGTTCAGCTAGTCATTAGTTGGCCATTCCCCCAATCTCTGCTCCATTTTAATCCCTGCCCTTCTTGTAGGCAGAGTAAATTTTGAGTCAAAGATTTTATGGATGGGTTGGTGTCTTCTTCCCTCTATTGAAAGTTCTGCCTGGCTATAGGAGATGGGCACGTCAGTCTCCATATTCCCCACTGCTAGGAGTCTCAGCTAGAGTCATCCCCATATTCTCCAGGAATCTAGGCACTAAATTCATGATGTAATCTTGTCCTCAGGATCTTCCCAGCTTACTCTAAATTACCTACAGAGAATCAGTTCCCTCATAGATCATTGACCCATGGATTTGATTTATATGAAATGAAAGGCTGATTAAAGCAAGGTGTGCCTCCTAGTTAAGGTTCCTAGTGCTGCAATGAAACACCATGACCAAAACAACTTGGAAGAAAAGGGTTTATTTCAGTTTACACCTCCAGGTAATAGTCCATCACTGAGAGGAGTCAGGGCAGAAACTCAAACAGGGAAGGAACCAGGAGCTAACGCAGAGGCCATGGAGGAGTGCTTCTTACTAGCCCATTTCCTATGGCATGCTGAGCCTGCTTTCTCATAGAACCCAGTACCGGCTGCCCTAAGATAGCATCACCACCATGGACTGGCTGGACCCCTCTCCATTAATCAATAATTAAGTATGGGATATTATGGAGGTATTTTCTCAATTGGGGTTCCTTTCTCTCAGATGAATCTAGCTTGTGTCAAGTTGACATAAAATTAACCAAGACGGTGGAATATTACTTTAAAATATTATCTGATCATTTTATTCATGTTATCTTCCCAAGGAACCCCAAACCATTAGACAGTGGATGATTTTCCATCTTTTAAGATATTTCACCCATTCATGTTTGATTTTACAATGCTCACAGATAGTGAGCTAAAGAAAGAGGAAATGTACACTCCCAAAGGAAAATAACCAGAAATTGTGCACCATTTAATTCAAATGAAATATGTGAAGATCTGTTAGATTAGATTCTCATGCTGCACTATCAGAGCTACTCCCTCTTTGTAGATTACATAGATGTCAAAAGAACAGAGTAGAGCATCAGAACAAGAGGAACAGATTGGCCATCAAAATACTTAATAGCATCATCCATGAAAAGTATGCCACACCTGTCTCCGTAACTGCGACTCTCAGTTTTCTGTTCCAAATCACCTTTTCAGGACACACAACCTGTGTGAACAGTCACCATGGCTTGATTTCCAATACTTATTTGGCCAGTCTCTAGCCCTTACCCAAAGAAAGGCATTTGTTCTTCAGAAAAATGGGTGATTTTAGTCAAATTTCACACTGTAACATGTAGTATCTCTGCTTTGGGCAACAATAGCCTGCATTAACAGATGAGTTCTCCAAATATTTTATTTCCAGTTTAGGCTCAGGGAAAGTGTGCAACAAAAGGAAAACACACAAAAACATCCCATTCTGAGCAGGATTGACTCAAGTCTGAACCACTCAATTTGACTCTGTTCCCTTTCTATCCTCTTGTAAGGGACTTGAAAAAGGATAAGGCTGTGCCTTGTGCCGTTCTCTCTGTCCCCTTGATTTTCCATGTCTGTCTTCCCTTGAAAACACCAGTATGTGTAATTGTGCTAAAGAATAGCCCTCCTCAGCATTTCTTCACAATTGTTGACTAGCAATGGGGACAATGTGGCTGTATTAGCTGTGTTCCAAGTAACTCAAGGAATACCAGAGACTGCCTCTTAGAAGAGTCGAGCTCTCTTTCTGAATAAACCATGTGTAAACATTTACACAGATACTGGGTACAGATTTTAACAGACATGGAGAATTTGTACCATAGTCACAACCTTATTAGAAGGAGAGTATAATACTTACAGTAAACCTTTTTTAAATGGAAAACAGAGAACTCAATTCTCAGCTGTCAGCCACTAGAAGAAACACATAGACTCCCAATGTATCATATTTATATAATTTCAAATCTTCAAACACTTTGTTGTACATAAATTTCAGGTTCACAAACATTTACCATGACTCATACATATATTTGTTTGAGATGTTAGATGTCTGTGTTTCTGTTTGTCTTAATATACGTAAGTCTCATTTCAAAGGCATGTCTATTACATCATGAGAACTGATTGTATATTTAGGTTTTCAATCAACTGGTTTACCTGCCTGGATTGACTATAAATTTGTTGACATATATGGATAACTTCTCATTTTCTTGCCCAGGAATCATTTCTTCTACTCATTTATTTTGAATTTCTTTACTTTCTTATTTGACAGTATCACATAAGCAGCAAAACAGAGCACTCTAAGCATACAAGGACTTGCATAAACTAATAAGCAGATTTTTATAATGGAGACTATTCCCATCCCATGTTATCACACTGCTTAGACAATAAACAGGTAAAATCTAGCTCTTAGCACACCAAGGCAATAACTGCATTCAAGTGAGCTCCACTTTAGCACTTCAACTTCAGCTCATGATTGTGAACATTGGACAAATATAGAAACAGTTTTGGGGTTGGTTACAATATAAAAATATCCTCAAGAATAGGTTTTGAGTTAAGAAAATTCTTCCTGCTCCTAGAGGCATTGCAGATGTGACTGCTATGTCACATGTGTATCAGTAGGTGGCAGAGAGGAGAGAGGCTACATCTACATTCAGTGTTCTGACCTATGAACATTTGAATCAATAGTATCCTAACATTCCTGGAAGAAAATTTTTAAAAAGCAAGCTGGATACCAACACCACTTAGGTGCCAGGGGGTAGCCTGTGATGTCTACCAGACCAGTACCAGGCAAGCACCAGATAGGCTCCCAGGACAGGAAACAAACCAGACACTAGAAGAACTCTGCCTGGCCCTGTATGTGTGGGTTGTGGGTGAGCCATCCCTGAGGGAGTGAGTGTGGAAGAGCCAGCCCTGCCTTCTCTGTCTGCTATATGGTGGTGTAGTCTAGGGAGAGATGCCCTCCCTTCCCTTTTGCCCTCACCACCATTGGCCGACAGGAGATTTGGCCCAGATGGGGTCAAAAGAGCAAGAGAGCTGTCCCTGCCCCTCACATGCTATAGCACTCGGGAGTGCAGGCCCTGTACCTTTTCATAGTAGAACTGGCCATGCAAGTGGGGGTTGCAGGTCCAGATCCAGGTCTTTGAGTTGGTCCACCCCAACATCTACCCCATGGATGAACTGCTAGATTGCAAGAAGAGGCCAGTTCCACAGCCCAGGACTTTAGGATCTCCATGACACAGGATGGTTACAGCATATCTGAGAGGAGTTCCAGTGAAGTTCCAGTACTAATGGAGTAGCAGAAACCAGGGGACTCATAACAGACCAAGGAGTTATTATAATGAACATTTGCAAGCAGAATGTGTGGCCAAAGGGGAATATTGTGGGACATACTGTTATACACTGCAGCTTCCACAAATGAGCTGTTAATTTTCATGCTGGGACAGATTACAAAGGTGGATGGTGGGTCTGGGGCGAGGTAGGAGATGGGAGGGAACAGGGTACATGATGTGAAATTCACAAAATAATTTTTTTCAATTAAAAAAAGAAAATTCTTGATCTGCTTTTATTGTTAGCAGAAAGAAAACCAGCCCTTTAATGCAAGGACAGAAAAGGCCTTGTGTACCTGGAATACAAGGGAATCTGAGAGAAGATCCCCACACACAGGTGTGCAGAGGCACTGAGGTGTTACTAACGAACACTAAATGGAAGTGTTGAATAGTTTGTTATGTGAAGAAGATCCAGAAATAAGAGTGGAAATCAGTGCTGGCTCATTTCATGAGCAGTGGGACTGGCAACCCCCACTGCTTAAGAATCCTCTTTAAAGAGCAAGCGCATGGGCTGGCCACTCCAGTTGTTGCCATCCAGATCCAGCATAAAATAAGTCCACACTCCTCCATGGATGCGTGAATAACCAGGTCATTAAAAGGTGCATCTAAATACCATGGCTACTCTGATTCCATTTTGTTCAGATTTTGTTCAACACTATGTACTTCGATTTTCTTCTGTGTCCTTACTATGGGTTTAATTTGCTACCAAAAAAAAGGTTAAAAAAAAAGTATACAATACTTATGTGAGAAACTAAAACAGTTCACGTATCTTCACAATATCATCTATGGAAATAGTTCATGAACTTTAATGACAATTTTCAGTGCAGAAATATGTTTATGCAAAAGATCATCAACCACACCATAGATAAAATGACAGAGACATAAAACAAATGAAGTGCTGAAATGTCATCTGCCAACTCTCTACCATCGCTGCAGCATATACCTTATAAATTTAGGGATAAAACTTGAAATACTACCCATCAGGGCAATATACATAAATATCCCTACAAAAAAAAACACTAAATATTTGAACAGTTTGCTTCAAACTTTAATGATTTGCAGATGGCATCTAGATCTTAAAATGTATAGAAAGATATTTTACAGCTCTGCCTAAATATAAATAATACATGCATCTAATTCATGAATGGCAAAGACACATCCTTCTCCTGAATATGCTCATCATCCATGACTGCCAGTGAAAATTATAAGGATACATCATAATAAAACACGGTGCCCCTGTGTAGAGATAATAGGAAGTAATCCATTCCATAAAAACAGTAATTAACTTGCAATCTTTCGTTACTGCTGACCAGTTATGATGATGCTAAAGAATACTTGTAGGTTGAAAAACATCTTTAGATTGAGGATGATAAAATTATATTTCTCATTTATCTAGGCAGGAACTTTCAGGATATCAGATTTCAGAAAAGACAACAAGAACAAAACTCTGTGTGTGTATGTTTGTGTGTGTGTGTATGTGTGTGTTTCTGTGTGCATGTCTGTGCTTATATGTTTGTTTGTTTGTTTGTTTGTTTGTTTGTTTGTGTGTGTATGTGTATCTGTCAGAAGAGGATATAATGCATCCTATTCTATCACTGTCTGCCTTACTCCTTTAGGTCAGTCTCTCACTGAACATAGAGCCAGAAGGGGCAGCCTGTAATGGGGGCTAGATTTAGTGAATATCTAGGAGCTTCTGATACAGTCTCTTAAAAGGGTGCATAAAGATCAGCTTGTCACCTGTGGGCACCTGGCATGGCAGCATATGGACTGAAAAAGGGTTACTGGCTTGCCATTGCTTTCAGCTGCAATGAATTGGGCAGGGCCCAGATTAGGCTGAAGCCAAGTGAAACTGGGAAAGACAAGAACCTATTTAAGAATGTGGGGGCACAGCCTAGGACACCTGCACTAAAGATGGCTATATGAAACAGCGTATTTCATCTGGCAGAGCGACTGAAGAGTGGACTTCAAACAGAGCTATAAAAAATATGGTCAGCTGTGGGCCCCTGGGAAAACATCCTTGCCCCTGAGGTGGGAAATAGCAAGTGAGCAAAGAAGGCCCCAGCAAGGCCAAAAAGCTAAGGACTAAATCCCATAGCAGCACCTACCCTGAGGGCTTCAACTAGTTCAAATGGCGGCCTAAATAGAACTGCAGCTGGCCCACTCAGCCCCAACGACTGCAGCAGAGGGGCTAAGACAAACTGATCACATTGGCCTCAGGTGGCTGGTGGCTAAGACAAAGTTGGCCTACAGACAGCTGAGGCACCCAGAGAGAAGAAGGCCCCAAGCCTCATTTAAAGTAAAGCTGCCATAGATAGCAATGCAATAACCAATTACTCTACTAAAGGACCTACACCTGAGGTGTTCCTGAAGAAAGACTGTTGAACAAGTGCCCTAAAAGTCCTATGATTGAAGATCTGCTCCAGAGGCTGTATCCTTCAAAGGATTTCAGTTAGTTGTTAGGTAATAGGTATTTGCAATTATTAATAAATACATTTGATAAAAAAATTTCAGTTTCAGCACCCCATGAGCCCTAGTGATCCTCTGTCTCCACCCCATTCTGATAGTACTGGGATTATAGGCATGCACGTGGCCACACCCAGCTTTCTACATTGATGATGTATCCCAAACCCAGGTCCTCTTGCTTGCACAACAAGCACTCTTACCCACTGAGCTACACTTCCAGCCCAGATCTTCTATCATTATAAAACAAACAGAGGAGGAATGGAACAACTACTTGCTTAGAGATGGCATTACAAATGTGAAGTCAACATTTTTGAGCAATCAGAAGTCCAGAAACACAAGCTTTCATAAAAGCATTAGAAAACAAAAGTTGCTAATAACAATGGAAGTGGTTCATTTTAGAATATAAGATGTTTCGTTCTCCTTAAGTTTAAATTTCACAAATCATTCTTAATGTAGGAAAATCTATGCGTTAAAACAAACTTAGAGCATTGAGCCTGTACTCTGTGACTATCTATATAAGTGATTCTAAAACAACCTTTAGTTTTTCAGTTGCATTAATGTGACAATAAAAAAAGTGTGGATGCTACTAAAACAAAAATCTTATACTCACAATACATTATAAAAGAGCCTGACACAATGCATTTGTTGAAATTTGCATGTGGTTTGGAAAATGTTTAACAATTGAAGACAGCCATATTTTAACTTTTAAGCCTTCGTGTTGAGAAAATATCAAGGTATTTCAGCAAATTTGCTCTCAGAGATGTTATACTAGGCTTTGAAATTCAAAAAAATAGAGGATTTCTTCTTGGATTATTTTATGATCAGCGTACAGTCTCTTTGCAAGTAAAATAGAAGGCGTGTGACAACTCATGGGCACACGAGTGGCTGTTAAAGATGTAGGAAATTGCATAAAAGCAAGAAAAGCACAGGGTAATTTTGCAGTTTCATCCCTAAACATAACTGTAAGGATGTCTGTCTTTCAATTCTCTCTCTCTCTTTCCTCTGAAGCATGGCCTTTTAGTGCTCGCCCTTTTAAATAGCTTTGCCTACTGTAGCTTTGCTTGCTAGATCACTGGTTGATCTTACCTGGTATACAAGGTATTTATGGGGGGGGGTGCTCACTTTTATCTGTATTCACAGAGAATGCTAACAAATTAGAAGAGAGTGCAAGAGAACTCCACGTACCTTGTCCAGAACATTATAACGGTTTCTGCATGCACGGGAAATGTGAGCACTCGGTCAATATGCAGGAGCCATCTTGCAGGTAACATGGTCTTTTGTAAACTTTTAAAGAGCATAAAGTAAAAATGCAGAATCTAGCCTTTGAGTGTTAGTGGAAGATTGATTTACATTCTGCTTGAATGAGGGAGCAGCATCAAAGTTTCTCTGTCTCTCCTATACACACACACACACACACACACACACACACACACACACACACCCACAGTGAGCAGAAGATGTGTATACCTTGTACACTCAGTGTGCAGCATACCACACTGTCCTTGTAGTACACTTTTAAGGGAATGGTCCACTTTTTATTCACCATTCTTTCCTGTGAATGTGGAACTGTGCTTGGCACCTCTCAGTGTTTCCGGAGTGAGTGGATGCTGCTTTGGGGAGGTCATTATTTCCAGATTTTCTGTGAAATGTCATCAGACATCACTCTCTTCTCTGTAGACCCTGGAGTCATGAGATGAGTGGCCACACCTCCAATTTCAAACTCAGAAGAGACATAAAGGAATCACTTGTCTGGCTTTAGTTTATAAATATCTGCTAAGTATTCATGTCTAGAACATACAGTGATTATTTTGAGATGGCAAATCAAAATGAAAATGTATCTTTATTTAAATTAATATGCAACTTGCATATGATGAAATAAATTATGATATCAACATACACAGAAACAGCACTACCTTTGTCTATGTCTCTCTCTCTCTCTCTGCCTGTTTTTTATCTACTACTGCCTTCTCTGTCTGTTTCTTCTCACAGATTACCTGCCTGTTCTTCAACAGAGTGAACACAGCACAGAGAGAGTTCTGCAGCCTCTCCCTCCTCAGCAGTTATTAAATTAAACCCTCTAGATGCCCACAGGATATTCCTCAGGCTATAGTTATAAGAAATTCAAAGACAACTACTAGAATCTTTCTACAAAGGAGCTACATATTGATCCAGTCTAATATATTTTCATATCAAATGCTCATTTCAATATGCAAATTGTCTATCTGAACTTTCTGTGGGGAGACTGAGTGAGTGAGAAACACAATTCATTCTCAAAACAGGCTCACACTGACTTGGTTTGTACACTTGTATTACCTACATCATAATTTTTCTAAAGAAAAATTTCTCCCTCCAAAACTAATGACGTTGTGGTCAGCACATTTTAAGAAATTTCTCCTGCATTATCTCTCATTCTAATATCTAACAATGGCACATAAAAGGTCTAAAACAAATAAACTTTTTTTGCACTATGTCATTAAGCAATAGGTAAACATATTAAAGTTGGATTAAAGAAACAAATTAAAGTAAAAAAATTCTGGGCCGCAAGTGACCAGATGTCCTTCTTCCAGATGTGATGCTGGCTATACTGGTCAACACTGTGAAAAGAAGGACTACAGTGTTCTCTACGTCGTCCCTGGCCCTGTCCGATTCCAGTACGTCTTGATTGCAGCTGTGATTGGAACGATTCAGATTGCTGTCATCTGTGTGGTGGTCCTCTGCATCACAAGGTCAGTAACTGGACTTGGGCATCACCCAAGCTAAGGGCAGCACTAGTGCTCCCTTGACCCTGAGTCTCTTGGTGTGCTGGCTGCAGCCATCCTTCTCCATGAGGGCTAGCTCCTCATCATAAGAGCATGAATAGCCAAGTGGAAAGAAATGGCTTTTCCCACTTATTTTTATTATTTTCCCATATTTTTGTCACTATGAGGATTGTTCATGCCCTACGATTATTTTCCTCTCTAACATATAATGTCAATCTCTGTTTAAACACCCTTTTCTCCTTTAGTCTATATAAAAAAAAACCAAAAAACAAAACAAAAAACAACAAAAAAAACCACTTTGAATTGTGACTATGAACCAGTGAATCTTTACCTACTGGAATCACTCCACCAAATGTGATAATAGATAATATAGAAGGTCTAATATATAATATCTAGAAATGCTCAAACCTAGCTCTCTTTAGTAACATTTCTATTTCCAAGCTGAACTTTCAGATATCATCAGGGTTAACACACTTAGTGTCAACAACAAATGCTTTTTGACTTTAAAATGTTAAGTGCTCATTGCAATATTTTAAACGTAATGAGAAACATCGTGCTGTAGTAAATGAAAACCTTAGATATATTTCTGAAGCAGGCAGTAAATATCACACCTTCATAGCAAATTCCCAGCTCAAGAAAAAAGTAATTTTTACTTGAACAGGGATGAGATAGAAAGAGAATAGAGATTTCATCCATTTTCAACAGGAAATCAAACCAAGAGATCCCTGTCTACCACGTGTTTACACACTGAAGAGGTCAAGCAAATCCCTGTCCTTGCCCCTCTCCTCAAACTGAGAGGCAGTATGACCTCTTAAGTGTGCAGACACATGGTAGACAGGGAACTCTTGGGTGTGCAAACACATGGTAGACAGTAACTAGACACTGAATTCAATGCAGCTCTCATGTCCTGTGACAGCCAAAAATCCAATGTTGATCCTTTAAAAAAAATGGATTAACACCCCTTTTTAAAATTCCAAAGAAGTTCTATGTTTTTATCTATAAGACATTATAAATAATCTATAAGGCATTAAGACTTTCATTCATTTATGCAGCTCTATAATAAACCAGAGAATATCCCCCTAGAATTTTATTTAAAAATGGAAAATAAGAAACATTATGAAATTAAAATGTAGACTGTAATGTATCCTATAATGTAATGTAATGTAATATAATGTAATATATAGTATCTGAATTACACTATCTTCTTTAAAGACAAGTGTGTGATCTGCTCTTGAAAAATCAAAAAAGATGGCTCACACATCCTCACCTGGTCTACAGGCACAAGGGAAGATCACCATTGGAGATTGGTGCTGCCCTATGCCAAGTTGAGTCCATCAGCTAGACATCTCATGTTTAGGTGCCAAGTGAGCCAATGGATTATATGAAAATAAATGCAGAGAACATAAAAACAACTTGTAAACCAAAAATACTGAATATGAAAAGAAAAGACAGAGAAGAATCTAAAACACAGGAAAATACATCTTACTTCTCTAAGGGCATGTAGAAAAATGAAATTCATATTCATATAATAACGACTTGATTGCTGTTTCATACAGTGAAGAAAGACAAAATTTCAATATGTCAGACCATGTCTTCAAATAAACTATTAATCACATTTCATTCCCATACATCATTTAAAAAATAGACTATTTTACCAGGAATAGTGTGTTTATATGTTATAATTGTGTCATATTTTATATATATATATATGTGTGTGTGTGTGTGTGTGTGTGTGTGTGTGTGTGTGTGTGTGTGT
>CAJQZJ010000314.1:787295-801333 GCA_907164525.1 Lophiomys imhausi | reverse complement strand
TGTGTGTGTGTGTGTGTGTGTGTGTGTGTGTGTGTGTGTGTGTGTGTGTTTGAGGGCACAAATGAACATGTATACACACTTTACAACATTACCAAAAAAATGAACAGTTGTCCTCACTTTCATGGTGGAGAAATATGAGACATTATCAAACACTGAGACTGCACAGCCGTATAATGAAGCCAAAATGGTGTTCAGTCTTTCTACCGGCTTAACTACGCGTTTGACCGTGCTCCTCTGTTCCTAGTTGCTCATGGTTTTGTGTGCTCTTCTGCCATTGACTGACTATGCTAAGCTCCCAGTTTAAGTTAGCCATGTCTTCTATATTTTCAGGGTATATAGCCTTTTTCTTTTATTTTTCAGGCTAAAATTAAGCAAAACATACTCTATCTGCTTTAGGGGAAGAGAAATAGCACATCAAATATGTCAACATTGTCATAATGCATTATACAAATACCTACCTTGTACAAACAAACCTCCAAAACACTTTCCAGGAAAAGTATTAATTTATTCACCACACCAGTGTCCAGGGTAGATTTTTTTCATTCACTCAAAGCGTGCTTACAAACCAACTCCCCAGCTAGGCCGGTCTCTGGCCTCCAAGATACGCTGCTTTCCTGGTGATCTGGCAAGACTTGTTTGTCAAAATCTGTTCTAAAATACCCAGATGCTAGACTATTTACAGAATTACTCCTAGAATGGATCCCATAATTCTCTTCAATTTTCTCTTAATGTTGCCCTTACTTGGTCTGTTCTCTCTTCTAACTTTCTTTCCGGTCTCTTCTGTCCTACCCATTTCTCCCCGAATTTGTTTCTTTCTTTTCTGTCTATCCAAGAACCTGCACACTGAACAATATCTCATAAAAATATTAATATCTAGAGACATGTCCCAAAATGAAAATACTGTCCCATTGAAAAGGTGGATTTTCATCTTTTTGCCTCCATTTCTCACCTGCTAAGAATGTGACTTTCTAGATCCATGTTTGTTTTTGACAGATATATCAGTCCCAGCAACTACGTGATAATGTGTCCACACCTACTATGTATGTGTGTACATGAGTATATATGCTCGTACATATATTTTCCACTGTACCATTATTAGTTGTAATAGAATTTTGTTAGCTTTATATTGCTCTTCCTTCCATTATCAAAGAAATCTCTTATTTTAATTTAAAAAATACTACATCAGAGACTTACATACTAGTTTTTTACAGAAGCAACATAATTGGTGCCAATTTATGTCTCTAGCTATATAATATTAATGCAAAACAATTTTGGGCTAAACCAAAGCAATATTCTTTTGCACTTACATTCGAATATTATTAATTGGTTTGTTCTGCTGTGATAGACTCTTAACTTGTAGCATTGAAATGTCAATATGACACTCATCATTAAGACATGTAGATTTAAAGTTGTTGAAAACCTTTAGTGAGCTGTAATATGTCTGTAACTTGTAAGCTTGCATTGTGCTGAGTCTGATCGTCACACAATATAGTGAACAGGCTTAAGGAATGAACAGTGAAGGGCAAGGTAAAAGTATTTCTCTTCAATTTCTTCTATTCTTTAGTTCTCTACAGAAGTCTAAAGACAATTGCAAGGAAGAGCTAATAATAATAATAATAATAACATATACAAGTAATCCAACATTCTACTGGTAATCAGTTTTTTGTTCTGAAATACTTTTTAGTAACTTGTTTCACCTGGACATTCACTCTTTGACTGTAGGAGCAACTTCAGGTAATGGCATTAGTCTAAGATCTGTAAACTTTCCAACCTTCTAGGAAATGTCCCAGAAGCAACAGAATTCACAGACAGAAGCAAAACACAGGGCACTACAGTTCAGACAACACAACAAGAGCATCCACAAGGTTAATCTAGAGGGAGCATGCTTCCCAGTGGCCGGACAAGCGACAACTTGGACTACACAATACAGTATTAGAGACAAAAGAATAAGATCTACACATGTTGCCTTGCGTTTGTGGTAATCTACACCAATGAAAACATGTACTACAACTATATTTGATTATGTATGGATATATTTGAAATAGTATACATTGTCTTGATGTTTTTTCTGTAATGTAAATAAACTATTTATATCACACAATATAGTTTTTTCTTTCCCATGTATTTGTTATATATAATAAATACTCAGTGATGAGAAAACAATGGCATTCTTAAATTTGCAGAAATTCGTGGCTGTAAACACAGTCCAACTAGGACAGACTGTGCAGACAGCAGTATTTCATCCTTCTGTGCATCTTCAGACAACACATTAGTTTTCTCAGGACTCTGTAGCTAGGTTTTGAGTGATTCCAAGATCAAGGGAAATGATGGTTATTGGGAAAGAGAAAAATAATTTACTTTATTGAGGAAGTATAAAATGTCATATCCTTGAATCATCTCTGCTTCATCTACTTTCTTCCCTGTCTTTCACTTTCATTCCCATAACAACAAAATTTCTGGCATATAAACTAAAGAAGAAATGAAGGGAGGGAAAGTGTTTTATGACTCAAAATAGAATGCGAAGAAGATACTTGCCTTTATTGGGAAGCAGCACTCTCTCAGTTAAATACATCTACCCTCAGGGTTCTGAGTGAGGTGTCTATTGGGTATATAAGCAGTGGTCAAACTTATTCTGTGTATGTAAGCAGAAATAACAGCTAAAAGAAAATTGTAATTGTCAGTAAGTATGAACCCAAACTGTGGCTTCTTAGAAGAACTTTGCTGTATTTATATTATATGAAAAGAAGTTAGGCTAGCAAACAAATATACCCATGAACAACTTTATGGCCAAAGAGCACTGTTATTTGAAATTTAAAGACAATGTTTCATGACAATGGAGAAATAGGTTTTAAGAATATTTACATAACAAAGAAAACCTCTGAGAATCTCAGGGACCTTCATGAGAGCAACTGTCAACCCCTGTGATATATGAGCAGACAGGTGTGAATGACCACTTCGCTTGGGGAAAGTAAATTGTGAAAATTCTCAAAGAATAAGATGAAATACCAAATTAAATAATTTCCATATTTTCATTTCCTTTTGAGCAGTTCTTGTGGCACATCTGAATGATTTAAATAAAGCTTTCTTTGTCTTTCTTCAAATGACTTCTTCATGGACTAAAAGAATTGGCATCCCCTCCTTTATTAGAAAACAAAAGATATATTAAATCAAAATGTTCTGGATATGAAATATTCTATGAAAAAATAACAGTTTGAAGTGAAATCTAAGGCATTTGTCAATATACAATAAAGGTGACAATCTATGTGAGACTTAGGACTTGGAAAAATGTGTTTTTCTAAATTAAGTCATAAATTTGAAAAGTGTGACTTTATTGCCATAACCGTCACTCACTCAGGTGTTCCTATGAATCACTCTCTTGATAGATATATATGATAAATTCCCTGATAATCTGGGTGAAAGTTTAATTTGTTTAACATGCACAGAAATGAAAGTAGCCCTAGGATTCCTTGTACGATAGTAGCTGTAGCAAATAAAGTTTTTCTTCTCCCAAAGAAGAGAAAGAATGTACTACTTAGAGTGAGGTATAGTTTTAAAGAACTAATTCTACTGACCTTTGCTTACAAAAGTATGAAATGACTGATTTCGTTACATGTTTATGCATCACTATATGTAATTTTTAAATCAAAGATCATAAACCTAAGTGCTGAGAGAAGATACCTTTATGACCACATCCATGCTGATGTACCCATGAAAAAACCACTTTTAAAACTTGCAAATGAATCCAAAGTGAGCATTTGCTGTATGCTAGGTGCTATTTTAGTTCCTAGGGAAATACAAGTGAAACTTGGTGTCCAGTCCACAAGAACTCACAGTCCAGCACTAGCAGAATCTTCCAGCCTCTACTCACATTCTCATCATTTGCAATTTAATTCTTGTACCACTGTAGTTATCTGATACTGAGTTAAAACTCACTTCTTGGAGTTTCTCTCACCTTGACTCCTATTGTTCCTCACCTAAGGCAAAGGAACAATGGTGTTCCTTTAAAATATAAACATTTAAAATATTTATTTAAAATATAAACACAGAAATCACATTTTCTTATTCACTCCAGAATCCTACAATTATTTTCTTGTCCAAGAAAACATTCTTAATTTCCTCTTTTGCTCTTCATGGGACACAGCTCCCACATTCTGGTGGCATCTACTTCATTTTCTCCTGACTTAACCTAGACTCCACTTTGTCAGTAGAGCTATTAAAGTGTGGAGATCACATGGTATAGTCTAATAAAGCAATGTGATCTGACTAGTCCAATATACAGACTAACTTGCTGACAGCAAGTGTAAGAGCCATATTCCCTACTTTGCTAAGTTCCTCCTGTGCCCATAGTTCTACTGTGCAGTCCTGAGCAAATCATTTCCCATCTTAGAACTGAACTCTGTCGTCTATAGAACACCCAGTCACCTAAAGTCTAACCTTGTGCATGTTCAGCGAAAGGCACTGTATCTTCATTATTGTCATCAAGGACACATTAACTATCACGGCCATTCACTGTAAACATAAATTCAAATTGCTTTTAAATAAACATCTAAAAATCCACTTTACTTATTCAATACACACTTACAACACATTATTTATTTACTGAGGGTCACCAATTACCAGCCCTGCGCTAAGCTGTGAGGTGATGATGAAATGTATGTGAAGAAACTGAATCCCTTCCTGAGAGAAACTACCAACCCATCCTGGTTCCTTGAATTAGAGTTCTCAAAGACCAAAGGGGGAGTCTGAGGTAAATGAATGACACAGGAGGGAGCAGAGGCTGAGTTGCCAGTCACTCCCAGGTGTGTAGGAATCCGAATGGTCCTCCATATCTTTTCACAATGATAGGCACAGAATGGCTTCTCTCTCCACACATGTTCTGGTGTCTCATTCCTGCAATTCTGTGTTCTCCACGTCATCCTCACACCCTCGTCTTCACAATGCTCAGAGCAAGTGGCATGCTCATGGAAGCCTGTTACACTGACAATCTCCTGATTCTGTTACAGATTTCCTGTGTTGTGTCACATTTATTCACTCAAGTCACTCTTTCTCTTGGCTTGAAAGCAATATGAATCTAAGGATCCAAGGCTTGCTAATGTTTTCCACATACCCTACAAACATTTACTAGGTAGCTGTCCTATGCCTGACATTACTCCTGGCCTGTGGTGTAGTAAAGAGTTGGAACAAGTCTCTGCTTTCAGACGAGGTAAAGGTGATAGACAAGGATCTTTAAGTCATAAAATCAAAAAATTTTAATTTGTGCTAGTAGAACTGAAAAAGAGAGCAAAGTATTTCAGGGTGCCATCATGATTTGTAGGACATCAAAGTGAGTATAATATTGAAAATTCGGCCTCTAAAATATGGCAGATGTGGGTCCCAGCTTAGGGCCTACTTTATTACTTACTTAACCTTGGGCAACTTGCCTGCATTCCCTGTGCCTCCTATTTAAAATGGAGAAAGCAACATCTTCCCACACACAATGTGACTACTATGAGAAATAGAACAGCAATCAATGTTTGGGCTTGGAACACTGGCATGCATAAAGTAAAATGGAAATATATGGAAATACTTTCTGGTGCTATAATAAATATTTATGGTAACATTAAATAGTTATAATAAAGCATATTTTATCAGCAGAGTGATGCATGATGGGAATCATATAATCAGAGTTAGATGGAGTCCAGCAATGATAGTCACTCAAAGGAGTGCTTCTTGTGTCTTTGGAGACAAGAAAGCTGGTTTTAGTTCTGGGAAATGAAGGCAATATAGAGGTCAAAAGTCAAAAACAATCCAATTCATCTAATTCCTTCTAAATTCATCCATTAGTATTATGTCTGAAAAGGGGGGCACCATTCTATTCCTTTAAAATCCTGATAACACAGAGAGCGTTGAACCCCTTGTGCTTTCAGATGCGAGATGAGTCAGTGTCCCTGCGAGTCTGCAGTACCAGTCTCTCTGCATGGATCCTCCAGGAGAAGCCAATGCCGACTATTGAACTATGACAAAGCTTATCTCAAAGTCACATTAGACTCTGTTAATGTTTGTCCTCTGATGCTGTTTCCCTTTGCCAAGTCAGGCTGCACCTATGTAGACGGCTCTTTCTCAATTACAGCAGACATTTCACTTACATAATTAATCATCTGGATATCAATAATGAAAGCTTCTTCATTGAATTAATTGATATCTCTATATGAGCATCCACAGGAAGCACCCATAAAAGATAGAGGAAGGATGAAGGGTTATATGAAGTAATGGGATTAGTTTTATAACCAGCACATAAATCAGACTGTACATGGCCCTTTGAAATCAGGATCAGGGACATATATAAGATGTGCTGCCCATCCAGTATCGCTAGGGTTGAAAATCTGGTCCAGCTACTCTAGGGATACAGCCTTGGTTGAGTTCCATGAAGGCTAAATGGACTAACTAGTGTATCCTCTATGCTTTTAACTTTTCAGTTAGTTGTCATTACTAATCTTCCATTAGGTAAGAAATGAAACAATAGTATTTGCCTTTACTTTCCAATCCAGGCAGGACAAAAACATAGATGAGTTAATCAGAGCAAAATGGATTATTGTGAGAGGAAATAACAAAAGGACAGGAATAGGGCCAGGTCTGTGTGCTGGGCAAACATTCCTGGTTCCTGATTCAGTAAAGCCTTTACACAAGACTTGGGTACAATAACCACACTGAGGAAGCAGCGCTCAGGACCCCCACAATCAAACCCATTCTTTGGGGTCTATTTTGAGATGGCTTCATGCCCTTCCTCCCTGGATGTCTCCTCTTGCTGGACTTCCTTTCATTCTCAGAATGCTAACCACCTCTCTTTTCCTCACTGTGGGAAGCATGAATCATTTGTTACAGCCCATCACTGCACAGCACAGCTTAGTTCTCCAGGGGCTTAGACCTTGAGAATAGGAGTCTTTTATATGAGTTATGAACACAAAGCATGGAGCAATGTCCCAGATTGTCATCACTGTGTATCAGATTATTAATACATATTCTAAAACGTTATGTTTGCCTAATGGTTAAGATTAAAATATGTAGATAAACCCAAACCAAAAAACAATCATACCAAGTGGAAACATCATTGTATTTGTGGCTACCATTTCTGATCATGTCTATGGATATACATTCAAACATAAACACAATATAAAACTGAATTTAATTAAATTAACTTAAAATAGAGAGGGCTTGAGAAAATAACTCAGTTATTTTCAGTAAGTACAGTATTTGCTGCATTGCCTTGAGGATCTGAGTTCAGTGCCCAGAGAATACATAGTAAAGAGCTAGGTATGGTGGCATGTGTTTATAATCCTAGAACTGGGGATGTAGACACAGGAAGATCCTTGGGTTATGCTGGCCATCCAGCATATCCTACTTGGTTAGTTTCAGGTCACTGAGAGACCCTGTCTCCAAAAATTAAAAATAATGGTGAATAGTACCTGAGTTACAGTTACAATACCCAAGAGTGACCTCTGGCCTCACATATGTGGGCGTACACAGACAAGAACACAGGTACATACACTAATATATACAAAAAATACATTACTTAAATAAATGAATATATAAATAGATGCCAGTCATTGCCCATGCTGAAGTTGCCTAATAGAAAAAGATACTGAATTTCACTGAACAAACTGGTCCAATAAAGACACTTTATTCCACTATTGTGCTTTGTCACGTGTTATTTTAAGGAGTCTGTTTGTAAGAACAAAGATGAAAATAAAACACTTTAGCCAACAGGGAATACACTTCCCTCCCTGCTAGCTAGAGTATGGTCATAGAAACCACTTCATTTGTTCACATCCATATCCTCTAGACCAGTGGCATGTCATGAAAGAACCTCCAAGTTAAAAAAACAAAACAAAACAAAAACCATGAAGGACAGATAATAACTGTCCTTGGGTAGAAAATTAAAGGTGATAGGACGGTGAAAGACACAGGCATACCAAACAACTGATGAGCAGGAAGAGGAGGACAGTTATAACAGACATAAAAGTCAGTTTATTCTACTACTTCTAGAAGAAAGGAATCAGAAGCATTTTAGCAAGGTTTCTGGAGTGTGGAATGGTGGCCAGAACACATGGAACACAAAGTGGGCACCCAGAGGCCTCCTGCCCTGAAGTCTTTAATGGCTAACCCACTGCACCTCAAGCTTGCAGGCAGAATAGCTGACTTAGCAAGTTGGGCAAGAATGAGGCCACAGCACAGCTTCACAAAATGAGTTTCCAGGCCTCTGGTAAGGACAAAGTGTGTTTAAAGTAAACATTCTGTTTTCTGCATATTTTCCTCCTCACAAATCTCGACCTTGAAATATGCATATTAGGTGCTTTATATTCTGCAGGGCAACCTTGCCCCCAAAGCCCTAGATCAGCTGCATAGATAGAGAACAGAAGAACAGTAAACACCCTGCTCTGGAGGCCAGTTCCACTCTGGGGGCTGTGCTGGAGTGGTAGCAATCACAAACACAGACTGCTGGATGGTATCTAATCTGCCTGCACTTGGAAAACAAAATCCTAGGATCATAAAGCAATCCTGAGTCGCATTAGAAAAGACAAGCTAAAAAAGGAAACCAACTAGTCCTTGCTTCCAGAAGACAAATCCATCTGCAGTCTGCCTGGGGATATATGGGGTAGGACTGCCAAGCAGAGCAAGCCATTGGAAAGTACTGTTTGGGTTTGAAAGCATGAATAGAAAGAGGAAAATGACTGTTCTGTAAGTGGAGTCTAAGGGAGAAATGGGAAGGGAAGCCCTGGTGGTTTAGCTTCAGCCTTCCTGGACACAGGTGGCTCCATCCTTCCCAGGGCAGGGCCAAGCCAAGCTGCATGACTTATAATCAACTCCCAGACCAAAGAGTGAGTCTTGTAAACAGCCCATACTGCTGTTGACTCCTCCCAGAAGGCTGAGACTGCTGCACCAGCATCCACATAATAACATTATATTTCACTTTTAAGTAAGATGTGCATGACTGTTCACTTGCGCCCAATTACAGTAATGCATGATTTACATAAAATTAACTCTCCTGCTTAATTACAGTCATACAGGGATTGGGGGAAAGGCGTTCCCTTAGAGAACAGAACATGCCTTAGCATTTAGTCTCTGCATGACATACAGCCAGTCCAGTCATAATTTAAAGGAATTCTTCAGCCACTGGATCTTGACAGAAGTGTTCGTTCCTTCCTTCAGCACTATGTGTAAACTGAGTCATTAGTTTTACTCTATCTAGAAGACAGGGGTCCAGTTCTGAATTGTGATCATACGAGCTAGGTTGTTTTGTACCAAGGAAGGATCTAGATTTCAGAAGTTTTCTGTTCAGGGTGGAGTTGAAGCCTTTGGATAAAGAATCTAAAAGAGACAAAGATGTGCCTGTGGCTCACTAGGGAGCTAGGAGGAGATGGTTTTTTTAAGGGTATCTGCCGCTGCTTTGACACCAGCATGAATATACACTGCTGCTTCCCTCATCTTCTGTCATTTTTCTACATCCCTTTTTTGCCATGAACATGAATATAATTTTTGTCTGAGAAAGACTTCAGATCACACATTAAGAAAGAACTAAAAGTGAGGTTTTCTACAATCCTCACCAAAAAGGAGTTTTTTGTTTGTTTGTTTTCTTTTATGTCTTATGATGTTCCTTTTTTCTTCTCTCTTCCACTGCTGCCAAGCTGGCAGGGGTGGAGTTGAGGAAATTCATTGAGCTGGCAGAATAAGAAAGTGATTGAAGGCAGCAGAGATTGAAGCTTCATCATTATCAGTCCACTGGGATCGAGTAAATACTTCTCGGGAAAACTGCACAAAAATACTTCAAGGACATCAAATGCTCATGGTGCTGGTAACCACAAAAGATGGCAATTTCAGTTTGCCACATCCTCAACCCTGTTTTCACCTAGTACAAGGAAGAGCTGGGTAACTAAAGAAAAGGCTTCTAAGGGGAAAGAGAAAGATAAGATATCCAGTGAGCTCCTAGGAAAAGTGTGGAAGAGCCAGATCTACTTGAAGCAGATGGCTTTTGGGAAAAAAAGGCTACAGATCAAAATCAGCAAAAGTTATCTTATTGTCAAGGCATTGAACACAGAGACTTCAGCTTCTAAGGCAGGTGCTTCACTTTTGTAGTTATATTTCTAGACTCTGTTCCTACAACCTGCCAAGCACCGCTGTGGAAGGACCGTGAGTGGAAGACCGTTACCTAAGATTTGCATTTGATACACAGAAGCATGGTCTAGGAGACAAAATCATTTTCCTTCCCAATTCTTGCCATTTACTCTTCAACTAAACATTACATGAGGAGACATGCTCAGGTCTGAGTTCCCAAAGGCTTCTGTGAGGAAGATTTCCCAAGATTTCTTTAGAAAGTCTAGAGACAATGTGAAGCCACTGAGAGTTTAGGAGAAAACCCTTCCAGTCAGCTCTGCTTGACTTCCTTCTTTTCATCATTGCAAATTTCTCTGTCAGAGCTCCAGCCAAATTACAGAGAGCCAATGTTTGATTCTTCTTTGTCTGTTTTGTGCCCTTCAAATCAAGACCTTTCTTTTCTCTTAACCTGCTACCTCCCTAGCTCTAGCTGCTTCTCATTCTGCCCATTTCTATGACGCTCTTTCTTTAAAATGCTGGAATTGACCTTGAATGTTCCATTCTTTGATCCTTCATTGAGTTGTTCCTTCACAATACCATATGCTCCAACAGTTTGAACTTTTGAACTTTTGTAGTCAGACTCAAAGGAACACTGATGGATTTGAAGCTAAACAGACAAATCAAAACCCTTTCCCTGCAGCACTCAGGACCCTTCACTGAGCTTGGAAGAAATGCAATGAACTACCTGTTCTGGTTTCACTTCTGTGGTTATGATAAAATATCCAGATCAAGAGCAGCTGGGGATAGGAAGGATTGATTTAGTTTACAATTTCAGGTTACATCCCATCATTTCAGGGGTGTCAAGGCAGGAACTAAAGCAGCTGGCCATATCACATCCACAGTCAAGAACAAAGAGAGAAGCTTGGTTGCTAGGCTGTGTATACTCAGCTATCTTTCTTCATTCTTAGACAGTTCAGGGCCCCACCCATGAAGTAGTGCTGCCTGCATTCTGCCTGGGTCTTCTCACCCCAATTAACAACAAAAACAACACCCTACAGATATTCAAACAGTCCTACTCAGTCCAAATAATTCCCCATTAACACTCTACCCAAGTGATTTTAGGATGTGACAAGTTACTGACTTGGTCTTACTGGTCATCTTGGAGAATTTTAAGAAATTGTTTCTATAACTTATGGATTGAAATAATGTATTATACACAACAAAATGACAATTTGTGAATAGAGATAAATAAGAGAATTGCAGGTATTTATTCCTGTTCATCTTTAAAGAAGAAAGGAATTATTTGGGGACCTTAATGAACATTCTTTCATTTATTTCTTATATTAGTCTCTGATGTATCTTATAACACTAACATTTTATGATAATAAAACTGGTAATTTGCAAGAAACTTGTCTGGTGTTGAATCTAGGAGAAGGCAATGTCAACATTTAAATCCAGATCCACCCAAAATCTATTTTGTTCCACTATAATGGTATCCTTACCTCTGAAGACATGTGTGTCCCTTATGGCCACCTGTAGAGCCTACCTGAATGATGCTGCAATTGCTCTGCCTATTTTAATCTTCTGTTGTGGAAATAAATCATCCTGAGAGAAAACCTGTCTAAGAGGCCGTGATATCCTGAGAGAAAACCTGTCTAACAGGCCGTGATACCGCTTCTTTATTTCTACCTTTCCTCTCTCACCTGCTGACCATTCCCCCAATCTGAATAATCTTAGCTATCCAATGTTCCAAGGTAAAGCACAGTGGACAAGAGCCAGAGCTGAACAAGACAATTTTAGACATCAGAAGTGGTAGAATGCCAGACATTACCTTGTTCCCAGCCATATTCACTTTTTTCCTGTCTCTTTTCAGCTTCACTCCAAGGAGTGTTCAACCTCCTAAGATCTGTAAGTCTGTCTTTTTGTGAACGGGTTGATAGGACCCCGAATTATGTTTGATGCATAAGTGAATGAAATTGAAGTCATTCTTGAAATCCAGGAGAAATGACTCTGTACATGTCATAACCACCCTTCAATAGCACATAACAGCAGAAACTGAAGATGTGTTCATTTTGAAAGTTATAGTCTCCAAAAAGATGCCTAGTGGACACTGAGTAGAGAATCTTTAAGGAAGTTTAGCATTCTTTTTCCTTTCATCTTTCTTTATTCTGATCTTGCGTCAAGCTTACTAGCTTCCAGGCGGCTCCCTGATGGGGCAAAGGGTATGGAGTTGGTATGCTATAAATTATACTGATTACAACATGACAGAAGGGCCCCAGCTGAGATCTGTTATTCCTTTCTATGAGACTGTTCAAGGACATTCAGTCTCTTGAAGGTTTACAGGCTCAAATGGCTTTGGCAACTCACTGAGCTTTTTAACTTCCATAATTCTGACACTTGCTGGATGAATTTTATCTCCCAATCAGTTCAATTAGGAGATGTCAGATTAAAAATGAATACCAATAGCTCAGGCTCTAAGACTAACGATCAATAAATGGGACCTCATGAAACTGAAAAGCTTCTGTAAAGCAAAGGACACTGTCACTAGCACAAAACAGCAGCCTACAGACTGAGAAAAGATCTTTACCAACCCCACTTCTGACAGAAAGCTAATATCCAAAATTTATAAAGAACTCAAGAAATTAAACACCAAGAAACCAAATAACCCAATCAAAAAATGGGGTACACAGCTAAACCAAGAATTCACAAAAGAGGAATCTCTAATGACCAAGAGACACTTGAAGAAATGCTCAACATCCTTAATCATCAAAGAAATGCAACTCAAGACAACTCTGAGATTCCATCTCACACCTGTCAAAATGGCTAAGATCAAAAACTCAAATGACAGCACATGCTGGCGAGGTTGGGTAGAAAGGAGAATGGTTCTCAACTGCTGGAGGAGTGCAAAATATGTACAACCACTATGGAAATTAGTCTAACAATGTCTTAGAAAACTTGGAATAGCCCTACCTCAAGATCCAGCCATACCACTTCTGGCTACACATCCAAACGATTCCTCACCAATCCACAAGGACATCTCCTCAACTACATTCATAGCAGCTTTATTTGTAATAGCTAGAAACTGGAAACAACCCAGATGTCCCTCAACTGACGAATGTATTAAAAAAAAAAAAACTATGGTACATTACAGAGTGGAATACTACTCAGCCATCAGAAACAAGAAAATCATGCAACTTGCTGCCAAATGAATGGAACTAGAGAAGCTCATCCTGAGTGAGCTAACCCAGACCCAGAAAGATGCACATGGTCTCTATTCACTTATAACTGGATTTTTGCCATATAGTACAGGATAACTATCCTACAACCAACAGACTGAAAGGAACAGGAACATAGAATTTGTTACCTGTTAGTGGGAAACTTTTCCCTAGTGGAGCTGCCATGTTGGCCCTCAGTGCAAGAGGAAGCTCTTAGCCCTCATATGGCTGCTGAACTGAAGGAGGGAGGCTGATATGTAGGGCATCCCACAGTGGAAGATTAGGATAGGTGGGAGAAGGGTGAGAGGGTGGGAGAGTGAGAGGGTGGAGGGAGAGGACTGTGATGGAGATATAAATTGAAGTAATAAATAAACAGTTAAAAAATTATTTGCTGCCTGTGAAAGGCCCTTGAACTCTAAGACACATATCCAAAACCACTGTCTTTCCTTATCTCTCATGCCATCCTTCCAGCACCCACTGCAGGCAGTGTAAAGAGTCAGGGCTTTGTGAAATACCCATCTTCAAAGAAAGAAAAAGGGACAATGTAGAGATGGTGCAGAAAGCCATGTGGCAGTTGTCAGACACAAACCTTTTGAAAAGCCATGATGGAAATAAATATCCCCTTATTTTATTTTTCATCAATACTTCTTATTTCTGAGTTTGTAAAAAAAAAAAAAGAAAGAAAAGAAAGAGAGGAAAGAAAGAAAGAAAGAAAGAAAGAAAGAAAGAAAGAAAGAAAGAAAGAAAGAAAGAAA
>CAJQZJ010000314.1:767418-787285 GCA_907164525.1 Lophiomys imhausi | reverse complement strand
AAAGAAAGAAAGAAAGAAAGAAAGAAAGAAAGAAAGAAAGAAAGAAAAACTTTTTAAGTGGCTCTGTAAGTCAGAGATCAGAATTGGCCAAAGGTGGACTGAGGTGTAGGATAGAACTTAGGCATTGCATAAAGCCAGGCAGGGAGAGGGGAGAAGGAGAGCTTCTGGCAGAGCTGTTGCTTAAGTCCCAGGTCCTGTCCTGACTCTGTTATTCCCCTTTCATTTGAAAGGACACAAAAGAAAAACCTTAGCCACATAGGAGCAGTACTTCCAAAGCAACCAAGGTAAAAGCTATAAAATGAAACTTACCATGAATTCAGCTGTAATTGAAAGAACTATTTTTGTATAAATTCCCTTCCACAATGGAAAGCAGAGAAGCCATTCCAGGATAGCAGGCATCTTTGGGTTTCACCTTCCAAGCTTTCCATGCCAGGTGGAGATGCTGAGAGAGAAGGTGAGGAAAAGCTGTTTGCAAAGTCATCTTTTATACGACACTACAATGCCAACATTTCAGATAAAAAGAGCCTGCTTGGTTAATGATGGGTAGAAATGATTAGTAGAGAGAAGACCTTAAATCAGTCAGATCAAGCTATATTGGGGCAGTCATATAAGATGTGAGAAGAGACTGAACATGTTTTAACTGCAGGTGTTCCTATTGTGTGTTTGGATATTTCTTATTAAAATGCCATTACTCTTTTCCACTTGGTTTAAGAACAGCAAACTAGTCATTCCAGTGGTATTTAATTGCACTGTGTTTGCTGTGCCCATTGAACCTATTCAAATCTGTCTTGGGCTCAAAGAACCACTCCAGAAAGAGACTATGAGAACAGAACTATATTAGGAACAGCACATTCAGTGAAAGAACAACCTTAGCTAACTATAAAAATATCTTCCAACTGTAAGACCTTCCACATTAAGTACATGGGACTCTAGCAGAATGCTAGCCATGTACTTTCAATTTCTGAGTAGAAAATGCTATACAACCTAACTGTAAGATCTCTGAAGCCAAGCAACTTGCTCTATGGGTGACCTGTTGTTATTTTCCAGTTAAATGAAAATCTCAGAATAAGTAACTTTTAGTAAGTTGTGGAAATCTATTTTATCATTCCCTTTAATTTAATGTTTCAAAACTTGGAAAGAAACTTAAGAAAATGAGTGAAACATCATCTGCGATCAACAGGACAAACAACTCTTGGTAAAGTAGCTGTTCTGTGGGCCATTTGAGAACTATTGTCTGAGCACTGGGCTACCCAGAGAGGTTATGGTCAAGGCATGCTGAAGCTGTTAACAGAGCATCCTGTGGATGAAGGAGAAGCCTGGCTGGAGCATGACTTGCCTTGTTTGGTGCTGTGTTTCAGAATTAGTTGTATGTCCCTTGGACTTTCTTGTCATAGCTTAGTCTAGGAGAGAAAAAGATGAAAGACTTGTATGACAGTGACAAAGGCTTGCCAACCACAGACATTACTGAGTGTTTTGGACTGTGTTTCCATTTCCTGAAAGAACTGTCAACTCTACAAATCACTCATAGAACACATCTCAGGTTTACTTCTCAATCTCTGAATTCCAAAATAGTCAAACCTTCTGAAGCAATACCACCTACTGCTATCTTCCTCATTAAAAGTACTGCGATCATCAGCAGGATGAGACTCGCTGACCATTGTGATGTGCACTTGAAAGAAGGAAAGGGAAATGAAGAGCCAACCCTAGGAGTCTCATAATACATAGTACTTGTATATTTCTTCAGAGTGGGAGAAGAAACCTTTTCTCCCTGCCTTGTGCATGTCTTGATTTTATACACTAGCTTAAATGCAATTTAGATTGAAAAGACACCCTACCCTCTCAGATTAAAATAATAGCCTTTAGTTCACCCATCTCAGCAAAATATGGCAATGTAAAAACAAAGTAATTAATATTTGTGTGTGTGTGTGTGTGTGTGTGTGTGTGTGTGTGTGTGTGTTTGACCAATCAGGCCTTATGCTGTTAAAATGCTAGGTTGGTTCAATAACTATGAATGCCTTTTGAAAGTCAAGTCCAACTCCCAAATTTGAAGAATTGATCAGCTCTGCAAAACTAAGACAAGAAATGAAGTTTAGCATGTGAGTTCAATAGGAGTAAATACAAAAATTCAAGAAGGTTATGTCCAATTTTAACTTCCCTATCATTATTGATTTAATTTCCAGTCATTATGATAATATCAAGCATTTAGAATGCATTTGCTGTTTATGTAAATGGAATTACTTCTCAAAATTACAATTTCAAATTAATATGCTATTAAAAATGTCACCGGAAAGTGCTTTTATTATTTTGCCAGTGAAATAAACATTCCCTGTTTCTTTTTATAAATGAAATTTCAGCATTTAAAAAAATCTTCCTTAGATTTTGAAAACTGTAATGTTTCTGTTTAAGAATTCTCCTTATGTTACATTAGTGCCATGTTCTTTGACAGCATAAAATATGCAAATATAGCCTTTTAATGGTGATTTTTTTCATTTTGTTGCTGTCATTTAACTCAGAAACAAGTGATGCTGTTGCAGCTTATCACTTACAACAGAGAAGTCACTGAATTGATGTTTATGTTCAGAACAGAGCAGTTGACACAGAAACAAATACATTTAAAATACCATGTGCACCACATTGGCTTCTTCCTCGGAGGATAATAGAGTTATCAAAGTTCAGCCTTGGAGAGACACTCAGACTTGTGGGGCAGAGAAGACACACTACGGTGTAGGAAAAATGAGCAACTGAGGTTTGTTCCACTTGGACAAAGGTCGCAGAAAAGAAGGGAAGGGAAAAAAAGGAAATGTGTGAGAGTCACTGCTTCCTAGGGATCTCCACATCTGCGCCAAGAGCTGCCACCTTGTTTTCTGCACCTCCATCTCCCAGCCTGCCCATTTGGCTCCCTGCCTCACTGCCCACCTCTCCTTACAACCTGTCCATGTTACAGGGCTCTCCATCTGTTGCTGGTTTCTAACCTGATACTTAGAACCCCCCAGGATGGTGTAAGCTGAATTACGTGGGAGTGGCACCTTTCATGGCTATTGGAACTGATAGAGGCAAGCAGCTGGGTGGGAGGAAAGTTGGATGGCAGAGCTTCGCTGAAGCCACATGTCGTGCCTAGCAAGGCTGGCTCTCAGCAGGGAGCGTATGTCTGATCTGGACAGTTGTTAGAACACATAATATAGGAACCTTTCTACCATTCTGTACTGATGAGAAAGTGAAGAGGGGAGTTCCCGTTAATGGGTCAGTGCGTAGAGTATTGTATTGAATGAGATTTTTCTCTTAGCTTGACTGAGGTAAATGATGCTAGGCAATTCAATAAGTTCCACTCTCCCTCACTTTCCTAATGTGATATACTCACATTCAAACTCCATAAGCAGGAAAGTGAGGTTTCTTTGTGGTCTCCTCCCCACAAGCATTCTAATGTAGTTAATCAGCATTCATAGGCCCATTAGCAGGCAATGATAATTATTATACTAGTTAACATTAATTGTGCACCTGTTCATCGATGTGACTGGTGATAGGTGCTTGACATGTTTGCTCTGCTGAACAACTTCCCGTTGCCCTCAAAGTCACTTCCTGCCGTCTTCACCCTGCCCCAAGGCCTCTCTGTTTTGGGAGGCTGACCACTCTGAACTTCAGTTCCCACTGCCTTTTAGCTCTTAAATGTGCTCAGCTTAAATGTACTTCACCTCAAGTAGAGTGCTGAGAGGAGGGGAAGCACAGACATTGCTCTAGCTCTGCCTTGTCATAGCAAGTTGGCTGTGTCCTATCAAAACTTGTAACAAACAGCAGATACTTTATTGATTTCCCTTGTGCCTAGACACGGCAAGTGTTCTGGACCACAATCCCTTTCTATGCCTCTAACATTGCCTTTACCTCTGAAAGCATCTCCTTTATTAATCCTGCCCAATTGTGCGTGTGCCATCTATTCAAATAGACAGCTGTCCTTTAGCGGGTATAGAAGTGATGAGTTCAGGAAGCTTTGAAACTTGCCACAAGTTACAAATTGAGTAAACACCAGGGCCAAAGCACAAACGCACTTTTTAAATCTCTGTACAACTCTTCTGCATGCTCAGGTTGATCAATTCTAGCTTCATAATGAGTATTACAGACTGCCTCTTGATCTTACCACCATGAAACCCAAACTCGTCCTTAGACTATTGCAGCTCCATCATATTAAGACGATTTGCATAGTTTTAGATAACAAAATCATTCAAGTTTCACATACAACAAAAAGACAAGGAATCTAAGGTTGCACTGGGCAGCATAAGGAGCTTCGTGATCCCATTTTCCTGCTATCAATGCCCAGTGTCAGCTTGCCCTTGACTGTTGATTACACACATTGATTTCTAATGAATAAGACACATCAAGATTGGGTTTACAAACTGTGGCCATGCATCACTTTCTCTGAAAAAAGACACTGACCATAATCACAAGCCAGGGCTATGAAACCATTTATGAAGCTAGAACTGAGTGAGGCCTCTCAATAGGGACACCATTTAGCATGAATGTAGATTTTAGTATGAATGTGGCCCTTCAGACAACTGTAGTCTGTGACAAACATTAAACTAGCACCTTCCAAGTAAGTGATTTGAAGATTCTCGGCCCATAGAAATTATGAGCTAATCGATAGTCATTGTTCTCACCGACTAGGTGTTAGAATAGTATACGAGATGACAACAGGAAAGTTATATAGAACTGAACTCTTAAGGGTGGCTCCTCTGGATGGATTCTGAGCTCTTTGAGTCTTATAAGAAAGTTAGCATGTGGAAATACTCAGCACCTACTTTGTTATAGGCATGCACTGCCTCTCATCTGCAGCCAGATCTAAAGCAAAGCATCAGCTGGGCCTGCAACAGCCTCACCTTCCCCTGGGCCTCACCATTTAGCCATATGACGCCTATACCAATTGTATGTTCAATTCACATAAATTGAACATAAATTATATAAAGAAATCTTTCATGCAGACCTGACAGTCTATAAGGCTAAATTCCTTTCATTTCAAAAATTTAGAAAAGGGTTTAATGAAAAACTTAGGAAAGTAAAAGAGTCAACAGCAAGAAGTGGTTGAATCTCTATAACTCTACCAGAAATGAAATGAAGATCATTAGTTTCCTTTCTATGGTCTATTGTTTTTATATTACACATTCTTCTAAGAAATCCAATTGATTAAGCTTAAGTTAGCTCTCCTCTTGTTAATAATCAGCTGGAGGGGCAGATAGAAGAGGGTAGTTGTTTCTAGTGTAACTTTATATAATTGTGTTAGTTTCACAGTTTACCTCTTAACCCGGCTATCATCCAAATAATTGAGACTCTATTATATTAGTTGTGAAGCAACCTTCTCAACACAAAAACTGAGCAGTTATTACTCTATTCTTAACCCACTAGGTTAATCTGGCTTCCCCTCAGCATAAGTCTCAGAGATATTTTCACTTTATGACTTTCCTGCTTCAGCTGAATCTCTCCTCATCTCTCCTGCTTCTGCCTCCCGCTGAATCCCCCTCCTCCTCCTCAACTCCTCTTCCCCTGGAGGGCAGGAAGTCTAACTCTATTCTCTCTCCTCCTAAGTGACTGGCTGTAAGCTGCTTTATGGGCATATCAGTGGACAATTGGGGAGCAGTGTTTACATAACATTGAGACATGAGCTCCTCAGAACAAGGACTGAAACCAGATAAGGGGTATACAGAAATCAGTATTTGAATTACACAATCACCTTATGCCTACAGGTAGTATCATTCAGAGGAAAACACACATAGACGTAGTTTCCAAAGACAACAGTAAGGCCACCAGCCCAGTCACTGTAGTTTCTGTAGAGGATTCCATGCCTCCACATTTTTGTCACTGATTGTTCCTAACAACCAGGGTCATGGTTTCTTATCAAGTGACCAGGTATCATTAGTTAATCAAAAGTAACTGGTTCTGATAACTCACTAATGTGGCCCACACTGGTGTGCAACCAGACACTTTGCTTCCGTACAAAGTTACATTTAAGAATGAAATATGACAGTTATGACTTCCCCTTTATTATGATTACTTATGACCCTCAAAGTTGAGCTAAGCTATAAAATGTATCACATAGATATCTTGCTTTTACTTGAGAATATCTACTGTCAGCACACTCTGCTCATGGAACACTCATGTTTCAGAGCCTTTCTGCTCATGGTATTTTCTGACGTTCAAGAGAAAATGCAACTTTCCCTTTAAGAAGCGTCTCATCATTGTGCAACCAGTATTTGTACACATGGTGCGTGACTGCCAGATAAGAAGTTATGACATCCTAGTAGATCCTAGTAGCATTCATACCAAAGAACAGAAGAAGAAGACCAGTTATAGTATTGAAGAAGGCTTAAATGTGCCTTGGCAGGGACTCAATTCTTTCTAATTCAGTGATTATGAAACACAAATGAGAAGACTGCATTTTTTAAATATGTTCAGCACCTACCTGAAGTTGTGCTAAAAGAATATGTACTGTTATTATCCTTTGCTTCACATTTGATAAATACCTCAGAAGCATTTTGAATTAGAAAATAAAAAAAGTCTGGGGATATGGGTCAGTTGGAAGAGCATTTACTAGCATGCATGGGGCTTTGAGTTCAATCCTCAACACTGGAAAGAAAGAACAAAAGGAAAGATAGAGATAAAGAAATTTGTCAATCAAAGTCATATGTGAACATTTTTGAATGCATGAAAATTGTCTGAGAAAGTTGTTCTAGAGAAAGTTCTGTACCCTAGTTCCATATTTTCAGATTCAGTTGACACAGAATAGGTCCTGGAATTTAAATGTTTAATAAGCACTCCAGGCAATTCTGATCAAGGACATTTGCCTGTCCACCTAGTACAATACCCTTGCAAAAAACTGAAGTCAGTTTAGAATCTAAACCAGCCATTCTAACTGCATAGACAACAGAACCTCCTAACTCATATGAACCTGCTCACATCGCCAAGTTATTGTGCCACCCGAAGGTAATTACTTCTGACCTGTCGCTTACAGTGAGGGGAAAAGGTGGGTCAACCAAAAGTTCAAGCAAGCAATGGGTACACCAGCAGGCTAGAAGGTCAGTGTCAGCATGAGCACCCCTCAGCCTGGGTGTCTGGGGATCTTTAAAATACAGAGCAGAAAGGTCAGAAACAGCCAAGGGGAGAAAAAAAAAGTTCTAAATGCTGGTAAATGAAGTGATAAAAAGCTTTGTTTGAACAGTTACCATTTAAAATGCCTTCAAATGCAGCCCATAATAATCATATTGGTTCCAGTGCTACAAACGTGGTAGCTCTGAGAATGCTTTTATGGAAAAATTCCCCTAAAGATCTGCAGCCCTGTTGCCAATTCTGTGTGCCAGGCCCAACTGAACCTCCACCATGCTCCTGGCAGTGGTGTGCCTCTGAGACATGGTTATCAAGCAATGAATACATTCTGTTCCTCCACAGCTACAAATACAGGTGTTTAACATCAAAAACTTAAAAAATAAAACCCTACAGTTAGTTCAACTAACCTGCTTAACTCAAAAATACCCTGAAAATAAGGAACTTTCAATGGCTGTGTAGGTTTCAAAAATGCATGACAGAGAATATTTTTTTTAAAAAGCTCATTATAGTGAATGGTTGATGTAGATTCACTTGGCCAGGGTTGCTGGTCAATAGAAAGGGACTCTTGAAAAAAAAAGTAGAAAACCTAAACCTTGGATATAATTATATAATCAGGCACAGTGAAGGGCCAAATGCTTAATCTCAAGGAAACAGACTATTGGAATAAAGGTGAAGTTTCCTTTGCTCAAAATTATTTTATAAGAAGCAGAGAGAGGAGGAAAAAATGGAGGAGAGAGAGGATGAGGAGTTGTATAGTCAGAAATTGAAATTATAAGGGATTCAAAATGACAAGAAGACAAAAAAGTGAACATCTATACTGGCCCAAGAATTGGACATGAGAGAATCTTGAGGACTTTCTGCTGTTCTGTGAAACTTTTCTCTAGTGATTTCTCTGTGGTACTGGCATCATATGCTCCAGGGCGCTTGAAAAAACAAATGTGTTTAATTCTATAAGCAAGTACTGAGTGCAGCTCCCTAAAGATGGGTTGAGCCTCCACAGCAACTTCTGAGTTTATCCACTGAAGCTCAACCCTCACTGTCAGTGTCTCCTCCTGCACAAGCCCCTCAGCTATCCTTCCAGTCTTCCTAGATTATTTTATCAAATTAGGTAAGTCTTATTGAATCTAGCAGAATGGTAGTTTACAGGAGACTATATGCGGTTACTGCATGTCTCTTACGTAAAATACCCCATACTCCAGGAATGGGTGGCATCATGTTTGGGAAGGAAACACTTACTGGAGAAAATCCCCCCAAAATAAAACTTTACGACCAGAGCAGCAACATTTTACCATATTTATCTCTGAATTTTTTCCTATCCATCTCTGAGGTGTACTAGTAGAATGGTTATAAAAGTAAGAAAAGAGAAAACAGACTTCAAGTTACCCAGGGCAGACAACCCCTAAAAAGAGGAGGAACAGAATGTTGCTCTTCTAACCTTTAGTAGAATTTCAGTCTATCTAGTCAAAATCAAGCATAAGAAAACAGACAAAACAGACAAGTATATTTATGTGCAAAGTATGATGCAAAAGAAACTTGAATCAATAACTACAATATTCTCACAAGATGATTTGTGAAGAAGAGATCAAACCTTCACATCACATGCACTGAGTTCCTACATATTTGCACACAATCTCATGTAAGAAAAGCAATCAAGTCCAAAACTCCTACCAAAACCAAAACCAAGAACAATTTCTAGAAAGGATCATCGACCTCCATTTCCACCCTCTGTTGGATATCCCCACCCCACTGCCAACAAATGTGGCTTCTGAAACCTGTGGAGAAATAAACAAAAATATGTGTATTCAACCAGTGAAGAATTTACACTTACTCAAGCCATGAACTGTGAGTACTTTCAAGTTAAAGTAACTTTGCAACCCTTATAATTCTGTCATTCTTTAAGGAGTTCCTATTAAGTTTTAAATGCTTCAGAGATTAAAAGGGTGTATTAATGTTATTAGAGATTTGAGATAAAATGCCATGCCTCACAGGGTATCTTTGCATTTAATGAAAACATTTTCATCACATTTCTAGTCTATTATGCCAGATCTTCATTTCAGAAGTAGTAAGATAATCTTATTTTAATTAGAAGAGATATACCAAGTATATTAGAGTAATACAGTTAAATATATTCATCAACTTCTTGTCAGTTAAAATACCTCCTCCAGAGTTTGCTATGCCAATGTGCTATCAGAGGTATGAGTCGAATTATGTACATAAATTCAAAATAACTCCTAGAGAGACTTAAATGACAAAGATCATTATTTTCTAAGAAGTCGCTATATAAACCCATGTAAGAGTAGCAATGTCCAAAGTAATATCCACTGTCAGATACAACTGAGTACTTGCAATGTGGCTTGTTTAGACTGAAATATTATTTAACTTTAACTATTTTGGTTCAATAAAATAAACTATTAAGGTACTCTTACTGGCTGATTTTTACTTTTTTAAGTATAGTGACCAGGATATTTTAAAGTTGGTGTATAAGATATGTGGTATTTCTATTAGACACTGTTTGATGCTCTATATCATCTAAACAGTATATACAATCAATTATTTGTGGTTTTTTGATTATCTGTGGTGATTAGTAAATGATAAGTCTTAAGTTAGCTCCTCCTAAACCCCCCCCCCCCACCAAAATCCAAATCATGTTCCTCACCGATCGATCCATTGGTTAAAGGGGAAAAATGGGAAAACTTTTCTAAGCTGTAGCCCACCAGACAAGTCTGCGGCTGTGGAAAGGAACTGCTCAGAACCTCCCAAAAGAAGACATGAACCTTTGGCTTCCCATGAGAGAGTTGTGAGATGAAGTCAAAAGTATTTTGGTAAAGAATCAATCTTTAATATCAAGTACCATTAGATGATTGTATTAGGTCATGATCTAGACATCCCAGAGAATTGGGGAGAGTTCCATCTTGTGTACTTACAATCTTAAGAGAGAAAGCAATGGTAGTAAAGGGGTGCATATATAAATTAGAAAAATTGTTTTTAAATAAACAAGCATCCCTAGAAATTTCAATAAAACTTGTGATCCAGAAAAAAATGTGTGCAGCAATCCAAACAGAGAGCACATAAACAAAATACATAAACATCAGACCAATAATGTAATGAGGCCACACAAAATTTTTTAAGGTAAAATTTGCTATTGTCAAAGAAACGAAATGTAGAGCAGGATGGAATAAAACCGAAAATAAATGGCCCATGAAGAAATCAATAGAGTTCCTCATACCAAAGTAGAAGACACAAACCCCTTTAAATACAACAAAGCCAGAGTTTTTTAATCCATTCTTCTGAGCTGGGGTGAGGGACTGTTATGTAGGGACACCCTACTCCAGAGAAGTGGGATGGAAGGGTTAGGGAGTAGAGGGTGGGAGGGTGGGGCTGGGAATGGGGGAAAAAGGACAATATGATGGAGATGTAACCTGAAGCAACAAATAAATAAATTTATTTATTATAAATAAATGAATGAATGAATGAATGAATGAATGAATAAATAAATACAACAAAGCCAAAATGCCAACTAGATTCCTATCACTCAGGGATATGAATGTGGTGTGGGGACAATTAGTGAATCACGTGAATCAATGTTTACTACAGAGACTTTAGGAGGATTCTTGCTTCCATCTTTTCTTTAAAAACACAGATCAAAGGTATTGGAACAAACAGTAGAAAATATGGGATTTTCCTAGACCTAACTGACAAACCAAATGTAAATAAAAATCTCCAGAGCCAGATGGCATCCAAGCAAGACTTCTACGGTGAAATAGGAAACTGTTACCAAAATATATAACTTCTTATTAATCACTACTGAGAACAGAATGCCAGTGTGATTGGGGCTCGGGATTGTGGAAAGAGATTTTACTCAGTCTGACTTTTTTTAAGTTAAAAGGCTACTTTTTAATTGCATATAAATTATTTTTAATCTCACTATATAACACAGACCAGCTTCAAACTTTCTATGTAGCCTAGGCTAGCTTTAAACCCACAATCCTCTTCTACAGCCTCAGAATATTGAGTGCAACACTATGCCTGGCTAAATTAATCTTATTGTTAATGATAGATAAAATAAAAATTGTATATATCATGGGGTTCCTCGTGATGTCACAATACATATGTACATTGTGCTACATTTAAATTAGATTAAATATATGTAAACCATAGCATTTCTCTATGTTAGAAGCATGCAAAGTCCTTCCTTTTAGTTTTTTAAAAATATACAATATTTTATAATTATTATCACCCTCACTACTCCAGCCACTATACTGTGTAGTAGTACATCAAAACTTACTATTCATATCTAACTGTAACTTAATGCCCATTAATCATCCTCTACCCCTACTCCAACATGCTTACTCTCAGACTGTGGAAATCAGCATTCTACAGTCAACTTCTGTGAGATTAACTTTTTATATTCTGCATGTGGGTGATGTCATACCATACTTTTGAATCTGGCTTGTTTCACTTAGCATAATAATGCCAGCTACTATTCATGTTGTCGCAAATGACAAGATTAGTCACAGTAATAAAGTGGAACACATGCCAGGGATGTAAGGAAAGATGGGTCGGTAAACATACACAAATAGCAAACATGATACAACAGATCAAGAGAATGAAATAAAGGTCTGTAAACATACAGAAATTAACAAACATGATACAACAGATCAAGAGAGTGAAATAAAAACATCACCTGAGTAAATACCAGAAAAGGCACTTAAGAGACTCTATCCTCATGATAAAAACATTGAACAAGTTAGACATAAAATGTACATACTTTAGCATAATAAAGCCCTTGTACAAGGCAACAGTTAGCATAAGAATGAATGGAGAAAAGCTAAATGCTTTCTCTCTAAACTCTTGAAAGATACAAAGATAGCAAATTTACTACATTTATTAAACATACTACTGGAAGTTCTCATCAGTGAAATTAGACAACATCAAAACTGGAAAACAAAAAAATCCAATTGTCATTACTTGCAAAGGACACGATCTTATAACTAGAAAACCTTGCACTGGAGATATGGCTTAGCAAGTTCTTTCTTCACAACATAAGGACCAAGGCTGGATCCCTGGACACCATGGTAGAGAGACTGACACTTGAGAGTTGTTTTCTGACCTCTATACACAAACTATGGCACACATGCATTCCACGATTGTGAATCATACAAATTTATTATTATTATTATTATTATTGTTATGACTATAACAATAAAAACCTCAAAGACTCTACAGAAAACCTGTTGGAATCGATAAATGAATTCAGTAAGGATCCAGGGAATAAAATCAGTATGCAAAAATCAATGACATTGCTCTATGCCAATAATGAATTATCTGAAGTAGAATTCCAAAAACATAACCTACACTAGCTACAAAAAATATCCACAGATAAATTTAATGAAGGATGAAAACCAAAAAACATTGATTATTGAAATAAAAGAATACACAAAAATGGACACAGGTTCACAGAAACAATATTGCTAAAATGTCTACACTACCAACAGTAATCCACAGGCTCAATTTGAAACCCACCAAAATATTGCTACTATTGTTTATAGAAGTAGAAAAAGAATCCTAAAATGTTTATAAAACCAAATTATTAAAAAATAAACACACACAAAAAAGTAAGAGGTATCATATTTTCTGGCTTCAAAAATACACTACAAAACTATGATTATCAAAATAGTACTACCCTGGCGAAAAAGAGGCACAGCAACCAGTAGAACAGAAGATGTAAACCCATACATTTACAAAAAACTGACTTCCAATGAAAATACTAAAAGGATACAATGGAGAAATAATCTCAGGGTTAGGGTTAGGGTTAGGGGTAGGGTTAGGGGTAGGGATAGGGGTAAGGGTAGGGTAGGGTTAGGGTTATTCATTCTTTTCAATGAATGACACTGAAGAAACTAAATATCCACAAGCAAAAGAATGTATGTATGTATGCATGTATATATGTTCAAGAAATAAAATCAGACCCTCAAAAATAAACTCTACTCCCCATGTTTATTCTGTACTCTTCACATATTCAAAAATTGGAAACAACCTAAGTGTCCACCAGCTGATGTATGCTTAAAGAAAAGATGATGGATATTCCCCACAGAATACTATTCCACCAATGTGACTTCTAATCTTCATCAGGTGATGGTATCTACACCAAGATTGAAGACGAAATACCTAGGATAATTAGAATTTTGCAGTCTTGGCTAAGTTCAGGAACTTTCCAATAGTGTGGGAAACATGAACCAAATACTAAGAAACACTGAAAATTTGTTGAGATTTTAAAAAAGAGTTTTAGTCTATTGTTGAACAAATATTTACAAATTACATGATATGCAAGATTTGATTTAAAATACTCAAGAAGAAAATAATTGGAAACAGTGATAGATGTAACAAAAAAGAAAGCAATTTTCATAAGATGGGCATACTATAATTTATTATCCCTTTATCTCAGCTTTTATGTATTTGAACATTCCTATAATAAGAGTAAATATTAATCAAAGAAAACATATAGAAATGTAAAAATAATGAAATAAAAACACTTTCACAAAGTCCCACACACATACCACATACACACTTCACATTCGCTCAACACAAAAAAGTAGTTTTCAGTTATAAAGAGTTTTTCTCACAGACAGGGAATAGCCCTGTGAACTCAACAAAAGATAAGAAAAAATGTCTCTGGATGTGAAGGTGCTAATAGTGGTGTCCCTGATGAGCCAGAGTTATCTATAATCTTTTGAAAAAAAGACCAAATAGAAAAATCAAGAGTAGGTAATTGAAACTTATTTCTGTAGTGAACTGCCCAAACCTACAGCATGAAAATGCCCAAAATCCTTCCCAGTCTTACTCAGGTGGAAAGAACAATGACATATGATCTTTAATGTGTTTCAGGGTGAAACAATTCCTCAATATGGAAAGATACATATAAGAAATCAAATCTTAAAATAAAATAAAAGAAAAAGAAATTCAATCTCATTGATAACTTAGTTCTTTTTTTCTTTTTTAATTAATTGTATTTATTTATTCCTTCATTCATTTATTTTAACATCCCAATCACAGCCCCTCCTTCTACTCCTCTGGGTCCTGCCCTCCTGTCCCCTTCCCCCATTTCCTATCCTCTTCTCCTCAGAAAAGGGGAGCCCCCACTTCCCATCCCACCCCAGCACATGAAGTCGCATTAGGACAACAACCTCTTCCATTAAGGCCATGCACTGCAGCCCTCTTAGGGGGAAGTGGTCAAAAAACAGGCATCAGAGTCCAGGTCAAAGACAGCCCCCCCTCTACTTGCTAGAGGACCCACATGATGACCAAGTTGCCCATCAGTTACATATGTTTAGGGGGATCTAGTTCTAGTTCATACATGCTCTTTGATTGGTAGTTCAGTCTCTGTGAGCCCCCATGAGCCTAGGTTAGTTATCTCTTTTGGTCTTCTTTTGGAATGCTTGTCCCCTCTGGGTCTATCATTCCCCCAACTCTTCCACCAGACGCCCTGCGCTCTGTCTAATGTTTGGCAGTGAGTCTCAGCCTCTGTTTCGATCCTCTACTGCATGGAGGTTTTCAGAGGAAGTTAAGCTATGCTCTTGTCTATAAACATGGCAGAGTATCATTAATAGTAATAGGGGTTGCCTCTCTCCCTTGGGGTTGGTCTCAGGTCAGGCTTGCCATCGGTTGGACATTCCCTCAATTTCTGGTATATCTTTATCCCTGCACATCTTGTGTATAGGGTAACTTTTGAGTTGAAATTTTTGTGGGTGGGTTGGTGATTCCCTCCCTCCCATAGAAGTCCTACCCAGCTAGAAGGAGACCTCTTCATTCTCTATACCCCACTGCTAGGAATCTCAGCTAGAGTCACCCCCTACCATCCCAGGGACTTACCCAGTTGCCAATCTCCAGCTTGTGTCAGAGATGCTCCCCATCTTCTATCTTTCTCCTAGCCCTCTTACCTCTTCCCCCTACTCTCCCTGCAACTGATCCCCCCTTCTTTCCATACTCTCTCCCTCTTCTACCCAGTTCCCTCTCTTCATCCACTTCCACTGTCTATTCTATTTCCCCTTCTGAGTGAGATTCACGCATTCTCCCTTGAGCCCTGAATGTGTACTTTTAAACTATATATTGTTGTATTAAAATCTCCACCTCCCTTTCAACCCACGGACCTGAGGTAGAGGAGAAAATATTAATACAGGAAGAAGGTGTAAACCTCTTTAGATGTTGGTCCTTGGGGCAGTTCATCAGGATTCCAGCAATCCAGCCAAACAACATACACAGGAACAGATACAAGCAGCAACAGGAACCCAGCAATCAGCAGCAGCAGCAATGACTACCCGACTCCAGTATCGGCACTGTGGTGATGGCAATTGTCAAAACCATGCTTGGGGTTGTGACTTGTTCAGCCCATCCTGGACTGCAATTTTCAACAGAGAAGGCAGCAGGAAGTCTTGGAAGAAGCAAATTTCGGCAAAGCATTGTCTGGAGTACTTCAAGCAAAGCAACAATGAGAAGCAGTAAGAAGCAATGACAAGCAAAGGCCCCTCTATGTTTCTGGGGTTTCTATTTATGTGCCCTCAAAATCCACACAAAAGCGTTTGTAATTGGAAACTTTACACCCTCTGCACAAGTTACTTCCTGTTGACCAAGATTATGAGCTTTCCAAGCACTCTGTCCATCAAAAGATGTTTTCCAGAAAAAAAGCATTTTCCCCACACATGACAATGTCTGACTGACAAACCATCATGCACTGAAACTGAAACTTTGTTAACAAAGACATTTATTAATAAGTATAAACTGTTATATTAGGTTTAAAGAAATCAGAACTTCCACCACATGGCCCTCTTAGTTACTCAGTTTCTTTGGGTCTGTGTATTGTAGTATGGTTATCCTGTTCTCTATGGCTGGTATCCACTTATGAATAAGTACATACCATGTACATCTCTCTGGGTCTGGGTAACCTGACTCAAAGTGATCTTCTCTAGTTCCACCCATTTGCCTGCAAAATTTATGATTTCCTTGTTTTAATAGCTGAGTAGTATTCTGTTGGGTAAATGTATCACAGTTTCTTTATCCATTCTTCAGTTGAGGGACATCTAAGTTGTTTCCAAGTTCCAGCTATTACAAATAAAATTGCTGTGAACATATTTGAGCAAATGTCCTTGTGGTATGGTGGGGCATTTTTTGAAAATGTGCCGACGAGTGGCATAGCTGGGTCTTGAGGAAGGACTATTCCTAATTTTCTGAGAAACCGTCAGATTGATTTCCAATGTGGTTGTACATGTTTGCACTCCCACCAGCAATGGAGTAGTATTCTTCTTTCTCCACATCCTTATCAGCATGTGCTGTTCCTTCAGTCTTTTCTTACCCGTTCTGACTGATAGCAGAATGGAATCTGACACAGATGAAATCTCAGAGTCATTTTGATTTGCATTTCCCTGATGACTAAGGACGTTGAACATTTCTTTAAGTGCTTCATGGCCATTAGAGATTATTCTGTTGAGAATACTTGGATTAGCTCTGTACCCTGTCTTTTAATTGCATTATTTGATTTGCTGGTGTTTACTTTCTTGACTTCTTTATATATTTTGGATATTAGCCCTCTTTCTGGTGTAGGGTGTATATCTTCTGTGATTTTTGTAGGCTGCCATTTTGTTCTCTTGACAGTGTCCATTGTCTTATAGAAGGTTTTCAGTTTCATGGAGTCCCATTTATTAATTGTTGATCTTTGAGCCTGCACTACTAGTGTTGTGTTCATGAAATTGTCTCCTGTGCCAATAAATTCAAGGCTGCTCCCCACTTTCTCTTCTAATAGATTTAATGTATTTGGTTTTATGTTCAGGTCTTTGATCCACTTGAACTTCAGTTTTGTGCAGGGTGATAAATATAGATCTATTTGCATTTTACTACATCCAAACATCCAGTTAGACCAGCACCATTTATTGAAGATACTTCCTTTTTTCCATTGTATAGTTTTGGCTTCTTTGTCAAAAATCAAGTCTCTATGGGTGTGTTGGGTTTTTTTCAGGGTCTTCTATCTGATTCTATTTCTATGCCATGTAATTTTTATTACTATTCCTCTGTAGTACAACTTGAAGTCAGGAATGGTGAATTCCTAAGAACCAGAAGTTCTTTTATTGCACAGGATTGTTTTGGGTACTCTGGGCTTTTGGTTCTTCCATATGAAATTCAGAATTATTCTTTCAAGGTCTGTAAAGAATTGTGTTGGTATTTTGATGGGAATTGCATTGAATCTGTAGAATACTTTAGGTTACATGGCCATTTTTACTACATTAATCCTACCAATCCATGAGCATGGGAGATCTTTTGATCTTCTGGTATCTTCTTCAATTTTTCTTCAGAGACTTGAAGTTTTTATCATACAGGTCTTTCATTTTTTTGGTCAGAGTTACAGCAAGATATTTTATATTGTGTGGCTATTGTGAAGGGTGTGGTTTCTCTAATTTCTTTCTTGACCTGTTTCCTTTGTGTAAAGGAGGGCTACTGATTTTTTTTTTTTTTTTTTTTTAGTTAATTGTGTATCCAGTCACTTTGCTAAAGGTGTTTATCAGCTGTAGGAGTTCTCTGGTAGAATTTGGAGGTTGCTTATGTATACTGTTATATCATCTGCAAATAAAGATACTTTGACTTCTTTCTTTCCAATTTTTATCCCCTTGATCTCCTTTAATTGTTTTATTACTCTAGCTAGAATTTCAAGTATTATGCTGAACAGGTATTGGAGATAATAGATAATGGAGAGAGTAGACAGCCTTGAATTTCATGGAATTGCTTAAAGTTTCTCTCCATTTAATTTGATGTTGGCTATTAGCTTCCTGTATATTGCCTTTATTATGTTTAGTTATGGGCTTTGTATTCCTGATCTCTCCAAGACTTTTATCATGATGGGGTGTTGGATTTTGTCAAAGGCTTTTTCAGCATCTAATGAGATGATCATGTGCTTTTTTTTCAATTTGTTTATATGATAGATTTTCATATGCTAAACCATCCCTGCATCCCTAGGATGAAGCTTTCTTGATCATGATGGATGATTTTTTGATGTGTTCTTGGATTCTTGCAAGTATTTTATTGAGTATTTTTGCATCAATGTTCATTAGGGAAAGTGGTCTGAAATTATCTTTTTGTTGAGTCTTTGTGTGGTTTAGGTATATTGGTGACTGTGACTTCATAGAATGAGTTTAGCAATGTTCCTTCTGTTTCTATTTTGCAGAATAGTTGGAAGAGTATTGGTATTAGCTTTTCTTTGAAAGTCTAGTAAAATTCTGTACTAAAACTATCTGGCCCTGTTCTTTTTTTGGTTGGGAGACTTTTGATGACTGCTTCTATTTCCTTAGGTGCTATAGGACTGTTAATATTGTTTACCTGATCTATATTTAACTTTGGTAAGTGAAATATAACAAGAAAATCATCCATTTTGTTTAGATTTTTCAATTTTGTGGAATACAGGCTTTTGAAGTAAGTTCTAATGATTCTTTGGTTTGCCTCACTGTCTGCTGTAATGTTCCCCTTTTCATTTCTGATTTTGTTAATTTAGATACTGTCTGCTTTTTAAGTAGTTTGGCTAAGGGTCTTTCTATCTTGTTGATTTTCTTAAAGAACAAGCTCTTGATTTCATTCATTCTTTGTATTATTTTCTTTGTTTCTAAGTTATTGATTTCAGCCCTGAGCTTGATTATTTACTGTGGTCTACTCCTCTTGGGTTTGTTTGCTTCTTTTTGTTCTAGAGCTCTTAGGAGTGCTTTTAAATTGATACTATGAGAACTCTCCAATTTCTTTATGAAGGCGCTAAGTGCTATGAACTTTCTTCTTAGCACTACTTTCATTGTGTCCCATAAGTTTAGATATATTTTCCCTTCATTTTCATTGAATTCTAGAAAGTCTTTAATTTCTTTCTTTATTTCTTCCCTGACCCAGAGATCATTGTGTAGAGAGTTGTTCAGTTTCCATGTGTTTTTAGCCCTTCTGTTGTTTCTGTTACTGTTGAAGTCCAGCTTGAATACATGGTGGTCTGATAAGATACAGCGGACTATTTCAATTTTCTTGTATCTGTTGATGCTTGCTTTGGATCCACATATATGATCAACTTTGGAGAATGTTCATGAGGTGCTGAGAAGAATGTATATTCTTTTATGTTTGGGTGAAATGCTCTATAGATATCTGTTAGGTGCATTTGGTACATGAGCTCTGTTAGTTTCATTATTTCCCTGTTTAGTTTCTGTCTTATTGGTTTGTCCATTGGTGAGGCCAGTGTGTTGAAGTGTCCCAGTATTAATGTGGGTGGTTCGATGTAGGATTTAAGCTTTGGTAATGTTTCTTTTACAAATGAGAGAGCCCTTGCATTTGGGGCATAGATGTTCAGAATTGAGACATCTTGGATTTTTTCTTCGATGAACATGAAGTGTCCTTCCCTATCTCTCTTGATTAATTTTGATTGAAAGTCTATTTTATTAGTTACTAGAATGGCTACTGCAGCTTGTTTCTTTGGTCCATTTGCTTGGAAAAACTTTTTCCACCCCTTACTCTGAGATAATGTCTATTATTGTTGATGAAGTGTGTTTCTTGTAAGCAACAGAATGATGGATCCTGTTTTCCCATCCATTCTGTTAGCCTATGTCTTTTTATTGGGAACTTGAGTACATTGATGTTGAGAGATATTAATGACCAGTGATTGTTAAATCCTGTTATTTTTATGTTGGTGGTAGTAGAGTGTGGGTGTGTGCAAGTGCGTGCATGAGTATGTGTGTGTGTGTGTGTGTGTGTGTGTGTGTGTGTGTGTGTGTGTGTGTGT
>CAJQZJ010000314.1:745361-767018 GCA_907164525.1 Lophiomys imhausi | reverse complement strand
TGTGTGTGTGTGTGTGTGTGTGTGTGTGTGTGTGTGTGTGTGTGTGTTTACACTGATCTTTAGCCATTTGGTTATCACTGGTGTTGGCTGTATATTCTTAATGGTGACTGGACTCTTCAGGGAGGCAGGGAGAGTCTTGGGACTGATAATGGAACTCAGGAAATAGCAAGCTTCTCACTTCTGATGGGTGGGTGTTCCTAGGACCCAGAGTCCTGGATGTTCCTCTGTCAGTTGTGTCCCAGATAGGCCAACAGGCTGGGGAAAGGCTGGGTGAGGTCTAACCTTGCTATTCCTGGGGATCTGCAGGCCTGCATGTTCCTGGGGCCAGCAGGCCTCCTCAGGTCAGAAAGTTATGGAGCAGAGGGGTGGAGGTGGAGGCAGCAAGCAGTTCACCTCTGCTAGCTATGACCCAGGTGGTCCAGAGAAAGGCTGGGTAAGTCTAACCTAGCTATCCCTCTGTTAGCTGTGTCCCAGGTGGGCCCAGCCAGCTAGAGAAAGACTGGACAGGGTCTCAATAACTTAATTATATAAAAAAGTTTAAAAATACCTATAATTCATTTATTCTGACAACTGGTTTGTTTCATTTACATGGCTAAAGAGATAACCAGGGCTGACCCCACTGGAAAAAAGTGTTCTAGAAATGTGGCATTTCCAAATTATTCTAGTGCAGCAAAATAATGAGCTTTTCTGGCTACCACAACCCCATGGCCATTCAACCAGGCAGGATAGAAGCTAGACAACAACATATACCATTATTAAGGGATTAAGTATATTATCAAAAATTTTTCAATTTAAAAACATAAAACTTGAGACTTGTAGTATAATAAACAGTTATTGAATAAAAATATTAAAGTTACTAAATGGCTTTATTCACCATTTCCTAGAACTAAGGACTGTTCCTTGAAATGGGATGACTTCAGCTCCCAGCAAATACAATTAGTAAGATTTAGTCCAAGTTACTGGTGACCGCTGATGGATACTTAGCATATCCAGGACTTTTTGTAAACAACTTAAGAAGAGCACAGAATAAAAATTGCTATAGCATCTTGCAGTAGACTGCATGGAGAACCACATGAGTTTTATTGGATTAATTTTATCTTTAATGCGTTGCTGCCGCCCTTCTTCTTCCTTATAATTTAACATTAACTGGAATGAGACCAATCGTTCAGTTACATAATTCAATATCACAAACCATAACCTGACTAACTATGAGACTGTAGATTAGAGTTTGTGTACAAAAACATGACCATCAAAAATGCAAACATTTACATTATGATTTTCTATATAAGCTCCATATAGAGTATAATTCAGCAACAATTAGAAAATTAGCATTTATAAATTGTTTCCCTTAGTTTTTCCTTAAAAGCTTTGGTAATTCCATAGATGTTATTTAACTAAACCCTTTATTTATTCTGAAATATACATTATGTTTTTATAAAAATCATTATTTCTATGTGCTGAAGTATATTTTTTTAAACCCCAAGAAAGCTGACTTTTGGATAGAAAAGTCATTACATCAAATAACCAAGAGCAGATACTTAATCCTCAGGGACACTCATCCTGAAATCGAGTTTAAATGACAGCAGGGATGCTGTCTCTCAAGGTGTCTGCGTGTCCTGCTTCACTGGAAATGACCACAGTGCTTCCCAGTTCATTCTGCACACTCACCCCGACAGCCACATCTTCACGCTGCACATCTGAAAAGACCATGTCTTTGTTTCCTTCAGTTCCACCTGCATTTTAGACACCTGTATTTCTTTTGTTTTTTCAAATTTATAAACTATGAACTGAAGAGTGAGATTAAAGCGAAAATTCTTGTTTCCTGGAGCAGATGTGAATGCCAGTTTTACCTCTAGCCCCACCTGAAGGAAGTCTGTTATGCAGAACAGCCACAGTGTGCCTGGTTCTGCTTCAGACTAGGTATCTTTGCTGTGATAGTAGATCTTAGGTAAATAGCAAAACACAAAAACCTAGGAGTTATCAACCCTTGTCTAAAACTGTTTCCATGTGTGGTGTTTTAAGAAGAAAATTATTCCATTAAAACACCCAATTAGCTAAAATGTTAATAGAGGTGAATGCTTCTGAATTATTTTATTGCAGATTTTATTCTAAATTCTTTAATATAGATTAATTTATTTAAAACCAAGAAAAGCATCAAAAATGTTTTAAATGTGCATCCTAAGTTCCCATTAATGTAATCTGGAAGGAAAATTTAAAGAAGACAATACCTCACTGGGAAAAAAAAACTTTTCAAGTTTTATATTTTATAAAATGACTTCTAATTTTATCTAAATTAGAAAACACAATTAATTTCCATCTTCACAGAATTTTAAAATCAGAATCCTCTATAAGAAAAGCAGACTACAAAGATTCATGGGGTCCCAGCTTAATTTTTGATGAGGACGTATTGCCACTACCTACTGTCTCTTATGTCTCAGAGAAGCAGCCTTGGAGACAGGCTCTATCTGCACACAAAGTGCCATTATTTCAGTATCCAAGTGACTTGTGAACTCTGAATCACAAAAGATATTGACATTTTTTGAGTAAAATGCCACAGAATTTCAAAAGATCACTTTGAGAGTTCTCATAGCCCACAAACAAATATACTGGCTATAAGTCTGTGTTTATTTGTATATATAGATATTTGTATCCCAGGGAACCAAGTAGAAATTTTGCTTTACCTCATTTACTTAATGAATTGCAATCAATCGGTCCCTAAATAGCAGATACAGACTCAGCAGAAGGACCCAGGAATTATATCACACATTGTTTATGGCTGAGTGAGCTTGCAAAAAAAAAGCTGGTATATGCTGAGCACACAGCTATTTGTCATGAAGTCATCAATCAAATTCAATTGATAGTAGAAATCCCTAAATAAATGAATTACAGAAATCAATGAGTCTGCTATTCTTTCTGAGTTTAAAAAACTCACTGAAAATTTTACCATGGATTTAGGAGGCAATTAAATAGGGGGGCATCAATATTCCCTTATTCATTTCTCAGCTCATTCAGCCCTAACAGCCTTGTTTAGCAGATAACCAAAGTGATTGCCAACTATGGACTCTGCAGATTCTGTGTGTGGGGTCGTTAGAAGAATAAAGGCAGAGAGAAGCAATATAGGGGAAGGTACACGGCATAATCACAAAATAAAGTGGAATTCCTTGAGACAGATCCAATCATATCTACAGGTGTGGACCTAAAACTCATTTGTTTATTATCACAGTTAAGAAGGGTAGATTGAGATTAAATTCCAAACCCCAGAGATAACCAAAATCTCTCACATTTGCCTCTAAATTTCACTTCACTTTTGCCCTCCCATCATTCAGAGTAACAACTACTCATCTTCACCTTTTCTTTTTGTCCCATTCCAAAGTTATCTCTATCGGTGCTTAAAATTTGCAGATAATGCTCAGTGAGACATAGAAGCTAAAGACATAAATAACTAGAAAATCAGTGAAATGCACTGAAGTTGATTCAGTGCACCTGTAGATATGAGCAAATGACAAATGTGACAAAGGGAAGTGTAGGTAACTATGCAACAATAAAGCTTAGTTCCTTCAGTATTAAAAACAAAAACAAAACTTAAAAAAACACTGTTGCAAAGTACCCAGATGGCACTGTATAAAGGCTGCTTATGGTGTGCCTGTCACTGTATTAGTCATTGAAAACAAGTACGAATTACAAGAAGTGTCTCCCCAACTGGTGGAAAAGCAGTCATGGCCATACAATGTGAAAGTTGATATTGCAGAGGACACGTGATTATAAAATTTTGGCATGATGAAGCCAAAGGAAGCTCATAGGAGATTATAAACGAAGTATTCATGGCTTAGTTGCTTTTGAAGAATAAACCAAATCGAGCCAATAATTCCACTAATGACTGTAGCACCTGCAAAGGCAGAGTAGAGAATGGCCTACCTACTATTTTGGAAACTGTAAATCATCTTTCATGGCTGTAATTGAAAGTGGGCAATGGTGAGATCCCTACAATCCAGGGCACATTCTACCCATCTACCTGCAGCATGTGGGTTCTTTACAGAGATATGTGTATTGGGATTCTCCTAAATTTGCTGTCCAGGTATGAGGTGCAGGTCTAATTATAATCTAACACTCATGGAGAACTCTCATTCTTGGTCATTAACACATGTTGCACAGTTGACTTCCAGTTGTGCACCATTCCATCTACTCACCTTGCTTGCAGACACTTAAGAGAGACACTGAGAAGGTAATGCAATCATTTGGGAAATGCAAATACTAAGATGCCTTACTGCCAAAACCATGAATTACATTCCTTCTTCATTCCCTTATTTCTATCTGTCATCTTCTTCCATCCTTGTCAAATGCAGTTTTTAGAGTGCGCCAAAAGATGCAACTTAGTCTGTGTAAATACCATCTGGCTATAGGGATTGCCATTGTCTTTGTGACTATTCCTATGTAGCTAGTGGAGAAGCTTCCTTACAAATGATTGATGCACCGAAAAATCAATCAATCAGCTCATTGGTTGTATCATTGAAGACAATCGGAAGTATATGCTGTAGACTCAGCCAGTTGAAGCAACGGACAATATTGTACATTGTCTGCAATATTAATAATCTAAGCTACTAAAACACACAAGAAACCATAAACATCATTCTTTGCATAAAGTCTAACAAAAATGACAAGGTGATATAAGTTTCAAAAATGCAGCTTAATCCCAGCTATGCCACTGGGAAATTGTATTTTTTCACCTCAGAAGTCCAAAGTTTCAAAGTTGGGAAATTCAGTCCTTCAGCTATGATGGAGCTTCCACCACAGTTTTCATAAGCATCACACAATTAACTCATATTCCAAGGCTACACTGGAAATCAGAGGCCACATTTTTCTCCTGTTTTCCTCTAAGTCTCTGTAGCCATAAAATTAATATAAATGGTACAGCCATAAGCATGTCAAAACCCATCTCAAAGGGCAGCTTGGGAGGGGCCTAGTTTCTTTCAGGAGCTTGACGTAAGCAAGGAATCTGAAGCAGGAGACTGGGGTCTGGGAGACACTGGCATGAAGATCTGCAATGAAACTAGTAACAGCAGTACTCACAATGGTCAGTGACCTTACTGTCATCTCATTGGTTCAAATAAACAATGGATCAAATGCATTTTCTATGAATAACCTCACACTTGTGTTTACTTTTGTTTTTGTTTTTCAAGACAGGGTTTCTCTGTGTATCTCCGGCTGTCCTAGACTCACTTTGTAGACCAGACTGGCCTCGAACTCACAGAGATCCACCTGCCTCTTCCTCCTGGGATTAAAAGTGTGCACCACCAAGTCTCCAAGCCTGGCTTTGTATTTACTTTTAAGAAAGAGAAAACAGATAAAGAATATGTGAGTAATAAAATAACCAAAGCCAGGCAGTGATGGCACCTACCTTTAATCCCAGCACTCAGGGAGCAAACAGGTCAATCTCTGAGTTCGAGACATTCTAATCTACAGAGTGAGTTTGAGTACATCCAGAGCTACACAGAAAAAAAAAAACCCTATCTTGAAAACAAACAAACAAAAAAACCAAAAGAAATAAAATAAACAAAAAGAAAAAACTTAAAATAATATCATAAATCACATTACGTACAGTGGGGTTTTTAGTGAAAAAATATGATGCTCTATTGCTGTGAATTCTTTCCAAAATAATTATTAGAATTTCTCTGCTATATCAAAATGGTGACTCTAACTTCATTATGTATTTCTTCTCTCTGTCTCTGTCCATCTGTCTTCTCTCTCTCTCTCTTTCTCTGTGTGTGTGTGAATGTGTGCGTGTGTGTGTGTGTGTGTGTGTGTGTGTGTGTGGTATGTGTGTTTGTGTATGTGTGAATGTGTAGACAGAGGTTGTCGGGTATCTTTCCCTATTTCTCCTCCTTTTATTTTGGGGAATATAGACTCAGGATATCACATGAGCTTTTTACACAGATGCTACAGATCTAAACACAGGTCTTCATGTTTTCAAGGCAAGCACCTTTTCTTTTTTTTTTTCTTTCTGTGTTTATTACATTTTTGCTTTTGAGACAAGATACAAAGAAACCATTCTCTTCCACCACACACACACAAACATCCATTCTTGTGATTTTTTTAAGGTGCATTTCCGCATTGTATACAAAAATATTTCTTAAGAACATGAAGAAGTTTCTGGACAAGGCACTTTTAGGCATAAAATGATGACAAGCTGTCGGTCGCATATTCACATTAAAGCCAAAGTGTACTCTAGAAGTCGTCATGCCCCGGGGGTTTCTGGGAACTAGCAGCAAAACCTTGGAAACAGGCACAGCTTTGCGGGTTGAGCTGAGGGTACCTCATATCCCTCAGCAGGAGAAACTGCTACTTTCTTTTCTTTTTTTTTTTCATTCTCCTAACCTTCCATGTGATCTTATTTAATACAAGAAATGACAGGTTTTAATGAAAATACATGAGACTGAACTTCAGCTACTACCTCATGACTATATGTGCTGGGTCTGCACTATCCTTCATTGAAGACATGCAGGTTTTCACCAAGTCTTTGAGGGTAAGCCTAATTAATGTGTTAGTTTATTCAAAAGTTATTTTTCACAGGGAGACTAATCTAGCTCTAATCACAAGTTAATGTTGTTTTGAGAATCCTTCTGGAATCCAAGACCTATGACACATTGTTGAAATTTTAACTTGTTGAAATTTTATTTTTATTTATATTGGGGACAGAAAATGTGCTTATGAGCTAAGTGTCCTTATAGGCCAGAGATGTCTGATTCCCCTGGATCCTGAGTTTCAGGCATTGTGAACTGCCAGATATAAATGCTGGAAACCAAGCTCAGATTCCCTGCAAGAGCAGTATGTGATTGTAACCACTGAGCCTTCTCTCAAGACTACACATTGTAAAGTTTAAAAGATTATTAACATAAACCATTTCAAGATGTATATTTTCAAATTAATTTCAAACTAAACTGAAGATTATACCCATTAAGCATAGCCTTTGAGGACTAAATATTGGGCATAGTGATTACCAGTGGTTGCATAGCAACCATGGTACCTAAACTTACAGTAAGTTTGTCCTAAATACTCATGTAAGATCAATGGTGAATAACTATCCACTTGGAGGCTTTATTTACAAGACAGGATGTACTTTTTCTGGTGTTAATGATTCTGATTTTGCTACTCAAAGGACATAATTTTCAATGAAAGGATTGGGGAGGTGCTATCATGGTCATTAAACTACCAAGCACTTTTGAAAAGCAGTCCTAAGATTGATGCCTAGTTACCAAAGCATTGAAGTCAATAATTATCCATCATGGTTTACATTGCTTAATGTCAGGTAACTATCTCAAGGTTTAAAAATGCTATGTGGAAAGTATGTCTTGCTCCATATGTTATAAGCTCCAACAGAATATAAGATTAACTTATGAGTGCCTTGGGGCAATCCCAAGACTATCCTTTTCTTTAAAATGCCTCAGGTAGGCCCCACAGTCACAGAAATGTCACCTTTCATCCCATCGTCTACTGCTGAAGTACATTGTAATAAATAACCTTTCCAATTCTGTAAGCACTGTCTCTGCACATTTACATTGCTGGAGTCCCCGGTGCCACAATTGCCAAGGAACACTGAGGCATTGCAGCTGTGCCCTGCCAACTGTGTTTGGCTGCCCAGCTCCTTCTGGGCTCCCAAAGCTGGCAAGCTAATATGCTAATAGAATTCATTAGCCTGGGCTTTGACAGACAGTTGACGCAGCACAGCAAATCAGCACTCCAGCGCTGGAAAGCCATTATGCCATTTCAGGAGGCGCAGCTAATTCGAAGAAGATGATGACAGGGTTTGCAATCAGGGAACATTAGAGTGTCGGGCAGTGGAGAGGCTGAACATCCTAGGCAGGCAATGCTGCCAGCAACCCTGATTTGATTTCTGGCATCACTGTTGGGCCTAGCAAAGAAAAATGAAGGTAATGGGATACGCTGAGAGACCAGGCACTAGGACTGCCTTTGAAGTAATTATTCTCTGGGGTAACAGTGGACAAGATGAAAAAGCTTTCAGGGACAGGCAGTGGACACCCATGGGACCCAGTTTCCATTACAGCGTGACACTCTGCTGAGCAACTGTGTCCACTTAGAAAAGCAGAGTACTAAATAGCCTGTCAGAAGGGAGGGGACACAGGGAACGAGCTCATGAAGGAAATGAAGCTGTAGAGAGCAACAGCGATACAGAGACGGCCGAAGACCTGCAAGACAAGAACAATCATGAGCGATCTTCCAGCATCCCTGACGGGTGCCATAATCGCTCACCTGGCTGGTGTCCATTAGTCTCTACATTCATCATACTATAGGAGAAACGATCAGGGGAAAAGAAAAGGACACAACAAAGCCACAGAAGTCCCAGGAGCAATAAAATCCCTTAAGATGTTGACAAAACAGATAATCTTCAGCATCCCCATTGGGACTCTTGGCTCTGCCCAGGACCTCAGCAGAATGATTAAGGGAGTACTTTCTGGAAGTGTGAGACTCAAAGCCTCTGGATATTATCAAGTTCACCCAGCAATCCTTTATAGAGAAATACACCCAAAGTTAAAAGTTGAGCCAGATATAAATCATTTCTCATTTTGTGGTAAATACTTCTGAATCGAGTTGAAGGTCATTGGCTAAGCAAATTGGAAGTGTGCATGTTACAAGCCAGTGGAGTTTCTTCTTGTATATTAAACTCTCACTTTTCCAGTGCTATTTGCATTATATATTTAGAAGAGAAAAGTTTTCCTAGCCAAGAATGAATACCAGGCCAAGACTGACAATGAGAACAAGCACAGATTATGTCACCTTTTCCCTGTTGGTCTAAGAAGTGAGATCCAAGACTATGTTATCGTAGTCTTCTCCCAAAACACACACATACACACGCACATACATGCACACACACACACACTCAAGGACACAGGTTTCCAGAGGTGCTGTATATGTCAATGGTGCATTTTTTATTTGGGCAGAGAGCAAAAGCTACCCAGTGTAATTACCAGATATATATATCATGTGTTTTCTCCAAAGTACCCCCATCCCCTTTCTTGCTTCCATATTTGAGAACTGTATCTCCAACACAGCTGTCATTTATACTCTTTAGCAATGTAACTTTGTTATTTCTATAATTTCAACTATTTTCACTGTGGAAACAGTTTTCTACAAGCTTCAGGACCAAATTTTAATTGGTGTGTTGGAGAACGTTAATGATGGATACTCAACTGGAAAGCAATATGCTTTCACTCACAGCCACCAATTCAAATTTCACTTGTTCTGAACTCCTCCTCCTGTGACCTTGCTTCCCAGAGCAATGTCATTATCTCAGTATTTATCTAGTACAAAACTTTGAAATCACCCCTTTTCTCTTTTCTCCCATAATTTGATGAAAACTTTGTATATTAACTCTCTCATATCTTTTTTTTATTTATTTTTTTAAGAAAACCTTATTTATTGTCTTAACAGCAAGAACAAAATTGTGGTTTTACAGTGTACTTTAGATACTTATGCCCAGTTTTTTAGAAAACTTTGTAATTCCCTTCTTTTTTTTAGGCTTGTTTTTTTTAATAATTTATTTTTTATTTCTTCAAGTTACATCTCAATCACAATCCCCTCCCTACTCCTCCCTCCAGTCCCACCCTTCCACCCTCCTCCTCCTCAACCCCCCATCCTCTTCCCTTTTTTTTTTTTTTTTTTTTTTAGTTTAAGGTATTTCTTTTTCCCCCCAAAAGCTCTCCCTTTCAGTCCAAAAAATGGTTCTTTTTCTTATAGCTATAAATACAATACAAAACAACAGAAATAAATAGGCCACAATTATAAGAGTTATATGGCTTAGCATACATTCCCAATGTCCAGTCTATATGTATTTGGCACCTGACTTTAACATTCTACTATCTAACCATCTCCATGTGTTTAAAGTTCTATATCTAACTCAGCTTTCATACTAACTTGCCTCACAATTTTAAAAATATCTTCTTAGATCCAGAACACCCTCTTGATTCCTAAACAACTCAAAATTTAACTATGAGACTCTAGCTATCTATTCTTCAACCACCTCAGAGACCTGAGAGGGATAAACATATCTGACTATATAGAAAGTGCAGGGCCTGAAGCTTCCAAAACTAAAAAATGGCATACCAGTGGCTGCCTGGACAGTTCCCATTTTCTCTCCATACATTACAGCATCAATCTTCAGCCATTTGGCCCCATTTCTCTGACGGACATTGGTTGTAGAGCAGGAATTATGAAGGACTTACCTACCCTGTCTTGGCAGAGCTAGGCTGTCGACTTATCTGCTTCCAAGTTTTGTCCTTTTTGGACAGAAGTCTGTCTAAAGTTGAAGCAAGGGGTTTTTCTTGCCAAGAGAACGGCTTACCACCAATTCAATCATCTCCCACTGGAGATTCTTCGATGCTCATCTTCTACTTGGAGTAGAATAGGGGGTGCTGTCAGGAGCTGACATGTCTCGATATCAAAAAATCTTAAGTTAAGAAAACATCTTTGAATGCCATATTCTGCAGATCTCTTGAGGTTTTTGAAGATGCCCTATCTATCTCTTATATTTAGATAAGCAAATATTGCTTGTCTCTTAGCAACTTGATTTATGAGTAGCTTAGAAAATAACTGTGATAGAGTGTCATATTAACTAACAAAATGACACGTTTTCATGACTATTAGTTTCCGTTTCTTAATTATCCTAAACAGTTTATGTCAGTTGGTAGCGAGAGGTCAAAACTTGACATTTCATTTTTAAGTATTACTACGAACAATACCTTTAAGAAGCGTTACCCTTAATTTTGTATCTATAAACAAAGATCAATACCAATGTGGCCAAATATAATCTTAATTTTGTATCAATATACAAAGATCAATACCGATGTAGCCCAATACAATCTTAATTTTACATTAATATACAAGGGTCAATACCATTGTGGCCAAATATAATCTTAATTTTGTATCAATATACAAAGATCAATACCGATGTAGCCCTATACAATCTTAATTTTGCATTAATATACAATGATCAATACCAATTTAGCCAAATATAATATTAATTTTGTATCAGTATACAAAGGTATAAGGCTATATTCAATAATCTGTCCTTTTTTCTTGATCTTTCCTATACTATGTTTATGTCCCATTTTTCTCAAGTCTGTTCACTCCTATATAGGAGAGAAAGGAGGATACAGAAAAGCAAAAGAGAGAAGTCCCTGGGTCTAACCTCCAAAACCCATTTAACAAGACCATTTAACAGCTTGTAGTCTTTTCCCCTAAATAACAAAATTTTCTATTATCTATCAAATAACCAAAGGGGGAGAACACCCTCCCCACCTTCTGGGGATGGGACGTTGTTCTCTTAAAATGACTTCCTGATGATTTGGGACGTAGTAAACCTGTTTGGGGCCCAAATAAGAATGGAAAAATTGTTAAAAATATTAATAGAATCATTTGATGTTCAGTCCTTTTGTGCTCAGCTATTTAGATGTCCTAAGAAGTTCATAGACAGAAGCTGATCTTCAGAGCTTTACTGAAGATCTGGCTGGAGTAGTCTGTGGAGCTGAACGATCTTAGCGATTTTGAGTTGTTGTGGTTGTAGACTTTTGAGGAAACTGCTATTGAGGAAGTCTGCAAGGCTGGATCATCTGGGCCACTAACTCTCTCATATCTTGCCCGGTATTGGTGACACACATCTTTAATCCCAGCATAAGGGAGACAGAAGTAGGTAGCTCTCTGCGAGTTTGAGAACAGCCTGGTCTACAAAGAGAGTTCTAGGATAGCCAGGGCTACACAAAGAAACCCTGTCTTGAAAACAAAACAAACAAAAAAAAACTTTCTCATATCTCTTGCACTGATTCCAGCTGCCATTTCTGTCACCAGCGAAATGTGGGCTCTCTTTTGAGTTGTTAGTTCTGTTAATAACTGAATGTAGAAATGAACTCAGAAGGAAGTTTGAGGACAATTTTATTAGCGGTGGAGAGAAAGACAACAACACAGTTAAGCTGTAAATCTCTTGGTAACTGTTAGGAGGAGGTTACAGAAGAAAGAAAGTCATTTTGCATTAGAGAGCTCAGCATGTTCAGCAATGGAGGCTAGCAAGCTGCTGCAATGCAGAAGGCCAGAAGCTTCAAAGAAAGAAGGCAAAGCCCAGGGTATGTACTAAAGCATAATTAGACTTTTAGCCAGTATCTCAAGAAAAAGAGATAAGAAGAAGGAATAGGAAAATGTTAGATTTTTTCAGTTAGAACAAAGAACAGGAGGTAGGTTTAGCAGGACTGCATTGTGGATACTCTGCAAGAGGCTGCATCTGCTGAGGGTCAGGACTCGAAATTCTGTGGAGTGTAAACGTGTTATCTTATTAAGAGGATGATTATTCTTCCCATCTCTTTAGCATGTCTTCAAATGATTCATACTTCCTGAGGAGTCGTCTTCTTGACAAGTAATTAACAGACCCAAGTAGATTAACTCTGTGTTTGTTTGTTTGTTTGGGTTTTTTTTTTTTTGTAATTTTGTGTTGAGAATTTCATACATGAATGCATATTTATATCATTTCCACACTTTCTTCTCCCCCTCCAATGCTTCCCATGTCTCCCAATCTCTTCTTTAATTATTATTACAAATATGGACATCCACATCTTATGTGTATATAAACCAGGCCTTCTGGGTCCACTTAGTGCTTCTATTACATGTATTTGTTTAGGGATAACTGCTTAGGACTGCATAACCTGTTGGGGGCTTGTCCCTGGAGAGGTTAGATTCTTCCTCTCTTGGCAGCCATTTTTTGCTCATATTTCCTTAGGCGAGAGGCCTTTTGATATTTCTACAATCAACACTGGAATGCCAACTGATGTTGTCTTTGTGGAGGTCTTGTTTAGGCAAACATATTTTTGAGATATCATGGGTGTAACTTCTCTGTATAGAAGACACCATCTCACAGCAGGCACCCTGGTCCTCTTGTTCTTACAATATTTATGCCCTTCTTCTGTGGTGTACCCTGAGCCTTAGGTGTGGGAGTTGTATTGCAGATGGATCAGTTGGGGTTAGGCACTCCCCAGTCAGTTGTTCTCTGCATTTTGGCCAGCTATAGATTCCTGCAATGGTCTCCATCTGCTGCAAGTAACAAATTTCTTTGATGAGAAGTGAGAGCTGCTTATCTGTGGGAATAAGGATAAGTGTTTAGAGTGAAATTAGAAATTACACTGGCTTAGAGAAATTACCTCTGTGACCTTCCCAGCACAGGTAGTTGGCTAGGTTTATAGCCCCAGACATGAATTCCTACCTATTAAGAAAGCCTGCTGCTTGTCTCCAAGATCTAAGTGCCACCACTGCGTCCTGGGGGTTGTCTTTCCATCACACCCATTAATGTGGTCCTTAGGGTTTACACTGTGGTAGGCCGATTGACTGCTTTTCTCCCTTGGCAGTTTATATAACATCTTCAGATACAATGAAAACTCACCCTCAAGAAGAGGCTTCCTGGTCAGTTCTAGCTCAATTTCTTTCCCCAAGCCTTGCATCCAGGTGAGTTAGCCCTTAAAGGAGGGGACAATAATATGTACTATTCTAATCTTTGGAGGAGATCAGGATGTCACACCTTTGCTAGGGCCAGGAGTATAACTCAGATGTCATTCTTTTGGCCAAGAGTAAGTTCCTTTCTCTCAGAGAACCTCAACAAAGCAAAGGTGATACTTCTACTTTTCATGTGATGTTTTAAATCCGAAGGAGAAATTGTGATATTTCCCTTTCTAGTGTTACTAGGATAACAGAAGGTTGAATCCACAGACTACCACAAGGAATGGGTCCATCCTTTATAGCCTCCTTCTAATATTTACACACAATACACACACATACAGAGAGAGAGAGAGAGAGAGAGAGAGACCAGGATGGCACTACTCACAGTGAGCTAGGCCCCCACATCATCAACTTGCCAATGGGGTGGTCTTAGGGAAGTATTTTCTCAATTGAAGTACCCTTTCCCCAAACAAATCTAGTTGTGCCAAGTTGACAATAATAACAAGAACGCATAGTTTGTATGTGCTAAGATAAGTCTATAGGATGTGCCATCCACTAATACACATGTAATCAGGAGCTCTCCCTGCAATATAAATTGAAAGTGAGTATCTTTATATTCAGATTATTTGATCCAGGCAGGCCCTGCAGGAAAGGTAGCTACAGAACTCTCCAAATGGCCTTCCTTTCTGGGACATCATGTGGGCTGTATGTCACCCCTCAATGTCATTTGAAAACTGGCTTTGCCATGGTGTTCCCACCTTTGCCATCTCTACTCAGGCTGTAAAGAAAATCTGGCAAGTCCCTTGAGCTCCTTCAAAAAATGCTTCTATGACTTCTAGCTAATCAAAGAGACCTGATAAAAATAATTTACAACTGGAAGAGCATGGAGAAAGTGTGTTTCTTGCTTGAGAGTGAAGCTAAATTTCTCCTCCACTTTCCAAAATGCATCCCAGAGAGAAGGGAAAGCCTCCTGTTGAGAAGTAAGGCCACCCTGAATACTCAGATATTATGAAGAAGAAAAAGCAATATTTCCAGAGTCTCTGGTACTGGTGGTGCTAATAACCATATCACCTCTATCACAGAGTTCTTATGAAAATGAAGACAGTATCACACATACAAATGCTTCAAGATAAAAAAGTTCATGTAACTATAATAAATTTTGGTAACCCACTATGTATAACAACCTACTGCGGGACAATTTGTTGTGAATGATCTGTCATTCTGTGAATGTAATCATAGAGTCATCCATGTGACAATGCAAAACAAGCTGACCCCAGTAGAGAGAAAAACAAATATCCTCTGGCTTCACTTTCTCTCTTTATCATGTTAACTCATAACTTTGGTGTCTTTACTTCAACCTGAATTTCATAGACACTAAAACACATTTCTCCGCCCCCCCCCTGCCAAAAAAAACAACACATAATTAGCATCATCAAATTTTAGAGCAGGAGGAGACCACAGAGATCATAATTGCGAATAAAGTTTATTTGAGAGATATAATTTTATTTTTCCCTTTGGTGGATTAAATGGCCAAGGCAATCTGCTCCGGATTGCTATGCCCCTTCTTTAAAGAAAATTAGCCATATGTCTTAGAGAAAGGGATTCTTCCTCCCTGAACATATTTCATATAGTAGTTACCAGTAACTTTTAAGATATTTTGTTTTTCTCTTGTTGCCCATACCTGACCAGAGAAGGTTCCAATTATAATACATCCCACTTTCCAACTTATCTTGCTTGAGTGAAACTCACAGTCACAGAAAACAGCCCTACAGAGAACAACGCTGATGACAGGGAGGGAGTAGGAGGACAGAAGAGATTGTCCTTGTGGCTGCTCCAACAAAGCCTCCAGAAAAGCCAAGGTATCCTGTAGTTTCAGTGCTACCTAAATGCAATTTGCACATGGATGACAGCATAACTGCAGTCATAGGAGGATGAAATAAAATGATGCAAATTCTAATCCCAGCCATATAAGTGGTATGAGCATACATTTAATCACATAATCTAGGTAGAAGTAATTTGGAAATTGGTTTTTTTTAACTTTAAGACAGGAAAGTATTTTTAATCATCCTGTATTGTACACTGCTGTATTCAGTTATTATCTACCCAATCTGCTTGTAAACCACTGATGTCAAAAACAAATCAAAACTTTTTTCTTAGGACCACAGGGGCAATTATCATACACAATATCCTGCACATAAAAGATGCTTAATAGAAGTATATTGAATAAAAGAATACATGAATAAAAAATACAAGAATGATGGGATCATTAAGTGATTGAATAAAATAAACCTTAAGAAAAGGAGAGATAATAAAATCATAAACAGACCCTAAATGTTGACAAGGTGAGAGCTGTTGGCCTTATCCGGATGCTACAGGCAGGATACCTGTTCTTTTTAGTAAACAATAGGCTGCTGATCCAAAGGCCACTTGTCCCTGTTCCCTGAGAGAAACATTTCAAAACACTGTCACCTTGAGGATTTTCTTTCCAGATCATGGCAAGCCAAAATGCACCACACTAAGGTGAGAATTATAAGGTCTATTCATCTGAAAGCATCAGGACATAAACTGATCAGCTGCTGGGGTCAGGGAGAAATTATGGACACTCCTGAAAACTTCCTCCAAAGCGTGCTGCAGGGCACACAGCAGGTGCTGCTATACCCACACTAAAATGAAACTCTACTGTTATTTTTTATTGAGTAGCAATTCTTACAGTTTTCGAAATGAGAATAGAACACAACAAAGAAATCTGCTCAAAAAGCACCAACACTTCTCATATTCTAGCTCCCAAACAAAATGCAGGCAGTCGGGGTGAAAGTAAAGAAAGCTGTGACATTGTTGATCTAAAATCCAAACATTTCTACCCAAGCGAGGGGCCAGGCAAACAGCACAACCTTCTCCTGAGAAAATACACAGCACACAGAGTCAAACATTTCATCCTTCAGGTCAACGATCAGGGTTCCACCAGTATCCTCACTGAAAAGATACTTGGGAAGGAAAGAAACACTCTATTTAAAAAGAGAGCTTTGTTCAGGCCAGGCTGGTGATTTCATTAATTAAATGGTTTTGTGAAATTATCCCACCTAAAAACAAAATCAAGACATGAACTTAAATGAAGCTCTCATTTCAAGGACATGCGTCTTAACACACAGGAGACAACTGCGGGGAGCAAAGCTATTGGGGTTTATTTAAAGGAAGGAGCCGGGAACAATTGTCAGACAACAGTTTCCATACCCAGACTCCCAGGCATCCTGGATGGCATATTCAAAACAAGCTGTGATCTTTAGCTGTCCTTGTCCGCTTCTAGGCACAGACTTTCTCAAAGTTGCAAATGCAGGTAAGGCTGCCTGAGACCATGAACAAGAGCCACTGAGGTCCTCAGCTGGTCTTGGCTCCTGAGGGTAACAGCTTGATGCTTTATGCAGTACCCAGAGTCAAAAGTTCATTTCATCTTGGTGACATTGGCAGCTATGTAGCCCAAAGAGAACAGCATCACAGTCTACAAAGTTGAAGTGTTTTGCCAGGTCCTCGCTGTTCTGCCCTTGAAGCCAGCAAGCATGCTGCCAGCACAACGGCAGCCAGATGAGCTGAACCTGTTTTCAAGTTAATAATGTCCTGAAATGACAAGTAGAGACTCTAGATACTGTGAGTATCAATGGGGCTGGGCTGCTTAAAGAAACAATATACACTTTCAAGTTCAGTTTCCTGGAAACTGCAAGCTCATCTACCTGATAAATATTTGTTGAGTTCTTACTCTGTGGAGGTGAGAGAAATATAATGGCAAACAAGCTTTGCCCTCTGACCTTCAAGTATTGAACTAAAGAATTCAATAAATACAGTCTTCTACTTCCACGTGTGCGTGCCTTTAACTTCTTGGAAGTACTAGTGATCAAATCTAGGGCCTGTCGAATGCTAGGCAGAAGTTGTACCCCTGAGCTACGTCAACAGCCCTTTTACACTTCTTCTTTGAGACCGTGCCTTGCTAAATTTCACAGGCTCACCTGCAACTTGTGAAACTCCTGCCTCAGTCTCCTAGATAGCTGGGATTACAGACCTTCGGCAAGAGGCTACACGCTTTCAAACTCCTGTAAGGGAAATGGATGAAGTTTTTATTTAAATGAAAGTTGGCTATCTCTGTTTTTGGCTTTGGAGGATTCAGCAAGGTGATGGTGGCGGTGATCCAAATCACATTGATAGAGAAGGGAAAGTGAGGGAGAGGGCAAGTACCCCGTTATTTAGCAGAGTACACTAGTGAACAACAGGCATGCAGTACAATCTAACCAGAGTTTATGGGCAGGGAAAGGAGAAATGGGATTGCTCACCATAAACAAGCGTAAGACAGCGTTACTTTCAATTTTGGAGTGGCTAAAATGCAACACCAGGACATGGGACAGAGCAGGCAAAAAAAGACACAAGCCTTTGGACTCTCTCATAGGAAAAATGTGTGAGGAGATGTTCAAGAGCCCAAGGTTCCATTCCAGGGTATCTGACTATAGAGTATCATATGAGCTCTTTCACTATTAGTCATTTCTTCAGTAAAATTCAGCTATGCGCAGCTGATGGCCAGGGGGCTGTCTTGGGAGTATAAGGAACATAATCACCGGAAGCAAAGGTGTCCCGTGCTGGAGTCCAACGAAGCATTAGCAGAGCGAGAAACAGTCGCATGACAACAGGAAAAATGAGAAATCCAGCACATGCAGGCTCCAGAAAATCAGTAGCTGAAGCACAAGCCCCCCCCCCCCCCACCCCCCCCCCCCCCCCCCCCCCCGGCTATTTGCAAATCTCCTGGGACAAGACATGAATTTCCCTTGAGGCACAAGCAAACATTCTCAGGACAGCAAGTGACACCTGGATCACACTTCCGTAGGCCAGGCCCAGCTCTGTCTTTGGTTATCACAGCATGCCTCTGTGTACAACAATATAAGCCTCCCAGGAAGAACTTATGAATATCTGTTAATAATTTAAAATGGCGAGATACAAGCTCAGCCCCTAACTGCCAAGTGAAAGCAGAGATCTCCCAGGGGCCTCCAAATCGGAACTATGAGAACTGCTCTCTTTGCAGGGAATGAGTAATTTGTCTGTGATTTGGATCCCAATGATTTGGGGAGTTACTGTCAAAAAAAAAAAAAAAAAAAACTTCCTTCTTCACCAGACATCCCCAGATTGAGATTCCTACCATTGGGGATCATTGGGTAGATCTGAAAGCCTGGTCCTCTTAACCTAGCACCAAGAAAACTCCATCATATTGTGAAAGGGGTTTTAGGCCTTTGTAAACTTTCTGTTGCTTGAATTTTCACAACAGCAAAAACACATTAGTAATTGTTAGATTTTTGAATCACACACACGGCCTAATTACAATGTCCAAAACAAAAAACAAAATAAAAAAGAAACAGATAAATCATGAGTGTTTTTAAATATGCAAATTTACTCTTACTATCTTTGTGAAGAAGGTGCCTTTGAAAAAGGAAAGGTGCTTGACCCCGAGTCAGTCAGAGACTTATTGAGTGCATGCTATGCCCAGCAGAGAAGGTAAACGAAATCTCTAGGCAAAGTAACAGCTAGCTCTTCCTTCGTGAACTGGCAGGCAACAGGTAAAGAGGAAATACGCTGTGCAGTGGCAAGTGAGATGTGAAGGTGTAGAATTCAAAACCATGCTCAAGGAAGGTACCCGTGATCCGGAAACTCCAGACCCAGAAGAGTTTGCCAAAAAGCAGAGGTGATGATTCACAAGAATGTTTGAGAAAGAAATAAAAAAAGGAAGGAAGGAAGGAAGGAAGGAAGGAAGGAAGGAAGGAAGGAAGGAAGGAAGGAAACCAACCATTTAACTGGATTCAAAAAATCCTCAGTATATTTGGGGAGATTCAAAAAAGCAAGAGAAACAAAGTTCTTGATTTTCTTAATGTTATTTTTAAAATGAAATCAATGTAGCAGTCACTGGGGGAATCATATCTTCCTTAGATTTATTTGTTGCTTAAACTACACTGTGTGGTTCTGGATTGTCTTGATTTGGGTCACAAATGTAAGCATCAACTTTCCAGTGTCTGGAGCCAGTGGTGATCCAGTAGTGTTCCTGGTGAAGGGTTAATGTCTCACATTACCCAGCAACACTTGTGTGAGTTTTACAATCATGGATTCATTGAATTCTAAAAAATAATTCCAGTGTCACCCGATATGGAAAAAACTGAGATTAAATAGTTCACAATGTTACCACGTGGCAAAGCTAGGATTTGAAGCCCAATAGCTTAAAACTAAAGATTCATCCCTAGCTATGTGCTGTATACCATGTGCTGAAGAAGTGAGTTCCTACTGGCTGGTGTGGACTGTTTTAAATGGGGCTGAATAGGCAGGTTTAAATGAGACTAAGCAGGATCTGGTGAAACATTATCAAGGAGTTTGAATCTCTTGAGGGAATTGAGAGGCTTTGAAGGTTTCTGAGCATAAAAATTGTGTAACCAGGGTTTTTTGTTTGTTTTTTTTTTTTTATATGAAGTCCTTTCTGGAAACTCAGCTTAGTGTCTAGAATTTCCAAATTGTTAATAGACACTTTCAATGAATATCCTGATTTTGTTTGTAGAAGGAATCGTCAACTATTGAGTGCAGTAGATACAATTAAGCTATACAAAATGGAGTTACAAAAGTGATTAATAAAGCTTATCAGAAAAAATTAAAAATATATTGTGATACAAAGCTCATTTTATTAAAACGAAAATGCATTTGCCTATAGAATGGATTTTAGGATATTTTGGAATATTTGTTATTGTTTATTTCTGTATTCACATTGGACTTTGAAGTCTCTGTGACACATATGTAAATAAGTCTTTTCCAACACATGAAAAGAAACCCCAGAATCAAATATGTATGCTACTGAAGATTCCTTTGCGTCTCTCATATTCTATCACATGATACTACATTTTGAGAATGGGCTCCTTTTCTTTAAAACATTCCTCTTCATTTGTTGTAAGATTATCATAGAAAACAGTGTTTTGTGTTTTGTGTTGCTTAGTTGTCTCCTTATTAAATTTCATGCATTAAATTTTATTCAGAATAAAAGCAAAAATAATTTCATCTAAATAACAAACCTCCATCCTGATAACAAAAAAATATCCATCCTATTAGCCTTCCCCATCCTTGAGCATTACTACTGAGAAATTATTACATCTTATTGGAACTACTGTGTTTGCGTGCCTTGTCAGTAGTATATACATCCTACACATGTCTTCTAATCCATTAGCTCAGATTAGTATGTCCCCTCTATGCACACCTTTGTGGGATATGTTGTGTTGCTTTGAATGAGGATTGTCCCCATAAGTTTATATGCTTCAATTCTTGGTCCCCAGTTAGTGGAATTGTTTGGGAAGGATTTGGTGGTATGGTATTGTTGGAGATGGTGTATCCTTGTTGGTGGAGGTATGTCTCTGGGAGTGGGCTTTGAGGTTTCAAAAGCCCACACCATACCCACTCTCTCTCTCTTTCTCTGTCTGCTGCTGTGGGTCAGGATGTAAAGCTTTCAGCTACTTCTCCAGCAACATGCCTTCCCGTGTACTGCTATAATGATTATGAACTTACCCTCTAAAACTATAAGCAAGTTCTCAAATGAATGTTTTTTTTTAATAAGAGTTTCCTTGGTCATGGTATATCTGTATAGTAATAGAATAGTTACTAAAACATATATGATACAAATTAATTGAACAAAAGTCTAACTTAACCTCCTCATGGGGAGGTGAGAATAAATGGATTTCTCCATGAACACATTTCCCTGGCTATCATATTAAGTGATAAATCTGTATCAATTAAATACTGTTTTGCTTTAAAATCTTGAGCCAACACTGAAAAAAAAATTATCTTGACAAGTTCTCATGTTTCAAATTGAATTTTTTCCAAATCTACTAAGTGGCATTCCATACTCTTACTAAACCTTAAAACCATAAAACAAGCAAGAGTGCTTTAGAAAGTGTGGAGGCCTAGCTGTTTCTCCCATGTCTTTTGCTGCTGATTTGACTTGTCTCTTTTGTTATTTTGTTGTTGTTGTTGCTGCTGCTGCTGCTGCTGCTGCTGCTGCTGCTGCTGCTGCATGTATGTGTGGTATATGCATATATGTGGACCTGTGCAGTTACCTGTGCACACTCATGTGTATGTGTGGTATATGCGTATATGTGGACCTGTGCAGTTACCTGT